>CAUYQG010063280.1:0-28669 GCA_963574415.1 Tarsius wallacei
TTTAAAAACAAAAGAAAAAATATATTTCCATTGTGACATTTTAGTTCAAGCATAACTTTAAATAACTCAACTTGGAAAAAAAAAGTGTCAGGTTTTAAACCTTAGTAAAATTAGCTATTTTAAAGGGAGTAGGGCCTCATATATATATATGTATATATATATATAAAATATATATATGTATTTATATATATATATATTTTTTTTTTTTTTGAGTTGGAGTCTCACTGTCGCCCAGACTGGAGTGCAGTGGCCGCTCCCGGCCACCGCAGCCTCGATGTGCCGGGCTCCGGCGATCCTTCCGCCTCAGCCTTCCGAGTAGCCGGAATTACAGGCGCGCGCTACCACGCCGGCTGATTTTTTTTTAGAAATGAGGTCTTGCCAAGTTGCCCAGGCGGGTCTCGAACCCGCGGGCTCAGGTAATCCACTCACGTCAGCCTCCCAAAGGCGCGGGATTACAGGCTGAGCCACCGAGCCTGGCTGGGCCACATATTTTGAAGAGTCATCCCTTCCATTGTGACTTCCCTAAAAAGCCTTTTCCTATACTTCACACAGTGCAGGAATGAAGACATCTCTAAGTTGTGGTTAGGGTTTGGACTATGGGAAAAAATGGAGAGGAGAATTGAGGGGCAGAAGGAGGCTCAGGAAGGAGACAACTGGAAGAAAAGTGAAAGTACTACGTATGATATTTTAAGCAAGAAATGTTCTAATATCATCTCTTTTGTAATCTGGTGTTCCAGTTTCAAGGTTAGGTGTTTCTGTTCCAAGTATAAATTCAATAGATTATTGCATATTTTTATACAAGCAGAGATGGTGACAGCAGCAAGCATAACTTTGGAATTCTGCACAGTGCTTTCAAGCCTAAGGTGTTTTTTTAAATTGTCTTTATTTTATTAACCTTAGGTATACAAATGGTTTTTGGTTTCATTGTCGCTTTTTGTGATGGTAGACAATTCTGGGTTTTAAGTGTACCCATCACACTCACTAGTGAATATTGTACCTGATAGGTAATTTTTCATCCCCCCTTCCCGCCTTCCCGCTTCTGAGTCTCAAATGTCATTATACCATTCTATATGCCCTTGCAGACCATTAGCTTAGGATAATGATCCCCAGTTCCATCTAAATTGCTGCAAGACATTTTGTTCTTTTTTAGTGATTAATATTCCATGATGTGTGTGTGTGTGTGTGTGTGTGTGTGTGTGTCACTTTTGCTAACCACTGATCAGTTGATAGGTATTTAGGTTGATTCCATGTCTTAGCAATTGTATATTGGGCTGCTATAAAGATGTGGGTGCAAATGTCTTTTTTTTTTTGTAATGGTCTCTCTTCCTTTGGGTAGATACCAAGTAGTGGGATTGCTGGACCATATTGTAGTGCTACTTTTACCTCTTTGAGAAACCTCCATACTGATTTCCATAGAGGTTGCACTAATTTGCATTCCCACCAACAGTATATAAGCATTGCCTTTCACCATGTCTGCACCAATATCTATTTGTGTGTGTGTATGTGTGTGTGTGTGTGTGTGTGTGTTTTAATAATGGACATTCTGACTGGTGTAAAGTGGTATCTCATTATGGTTTTAAAGTGTAATTCCCAGATGATTAGTCCTGTTGAACATTTTTTATATGCTTGCTGGTCATTTGTATATCTTCTTTTGAGAGATATCTGTTCATGTCATTTGCCTACTTTTTAATAGGTTGTTTTGTTTTGTTTTGTTGCTAATTTGAGTTCTTTGTAGATTCTAGATATTAGTCCTTTGTCAAATGTATTGTTTATGAAGATTTTCTCCCATTCTGTACATTTCCTATTTACTCTGTTGATTATTTCTTTTGTTGTGCAGAAGCTTTTCAGTTTAATGAAGTCCCACTTATTTATTTTTATTTTTGTGGCATTTTCTTTTGGGGCCTCAGTCATAAATTATTTGCTCAAGACAATGTTCAGACGAGTTTTTCCTGGGAATTTTATGGTTTCAGATCTGACATTTAGATATTTAATCAATTGTTAGTTAATTTTTTATATGATGAGAGATAGGGATGCAATGTCATTTTTCTGCATGAGGCTATCTAATTTTCCCATTTGTTGAATAGGGTGTCCTTTCCGTAGTGTATGTTCTTTGTCAGTCAAACCAAACTTCTTACCAAATGATCAGTGATCAACAGAGCTTAATAGTATAGAATTTATGTTATATGCTAGGCACTGAGCTAATTGTTTTATTCTCATTACATTATTTAATCACCATTGTAATTCTATTTTTAAAAGTCTGTATTTTATGGATAAGGAAAATGAGGTTTTCAAAAGTCACTTACCCAAAGTCAAGAAGGCAAAGACCAAGTATAACAATACAAAGCCTCTCTACCTTCAAAGCCAATATCTCTAACCATTACCACAGACAGTACGAAGCCACCCACCTCCTTTTTATTTTAGTTTTGTAATTTTCCCACATAAGGCAATAATTCTCCACCATTCCCACCGGAATAAGTCATGAATAAATGGCTTGTCCTTGGGTAACTATCTACTGTCCTGCCTGGGGGTGCTCCAGGTGCACCATTTGGCTACGTCACTCCAAACTATTTGTGAGACTTTTACACCTACTATTGCTTTTGCTTGGAAGACCCTTTGTCAGCTTTGTCAGCTGGTACTTCCATATTTTGGAAAGCTTACCTAACCTTCTGGGCATGAATCAGGTATTGCTTCTCTGCATCTCAACCCCTTGGTCTTGGGTATTACCCACTCCACTCCAGCAGGAAAGCACCTTTGCACTTTCCTTAACCACATTATCTATGCTGTGCTATTAAAACTGTTGGTTAATTTCCCACTTTGTTCACAGATAATGAGGTGAGGACAGGAACTCAATTTTCTTCATTCTTCTAGTTCTAGTGTCAATCAAGTTCAGAAAATAAAATCTAATAGATGATATAACCCATTAAATGCTTGAATAATTAATAATATAATTCCTGAATAAGTCTACGTGCTAGACATTCTATATAGTTTTTCTATGTATTGTCTCATTCAATTTTCTCACTTTGTCTAGAAACTAAATAAGACCCTACTTATTCAAAAATCAGGAAAATAAGGCTTAGAGAAAATGTAAGATTTAACATTGTTCACACGAATTAATGCCAGGGAGAATCTGAAGTCTGGTCTCTTGAAAGTAGAATCCATACTCATAAACTCAGCATTCTATTGAGTTATTTTTGTGAATGGAAATAATACAAATATTAAGACATGCTATCTTAAAGTATGGTGTTACAAAAAAGGACAGCTTCCACTATTGCTCTCCTGTCAAAAAGAAAATGACTTAAACAGCTTATTTCCTCATTGTTCTCACAATATGTCCCAGTGGATTGTAAATTGGCATAGTTGTCTTTGTATTCTCACTCCTAGAACCTTTCCTATTTCTGGTGTGCTTAGTCAAACCTTACGTATTCTTTAGTGTTAGACCATGTAGCATTCCTTCTTGATTTTCCATTTCATATTGATGCATTCACCTCTGAACTTATGAGTGCATTCTGTCCCTTCTATTCACTCTTTTTCTTGTGATTTCAATTAAATTTTGTTGTGGTTAAGAGCACAGTCTTTGGAGTCAATCAAATGTGAGTTTGTAAGTAATTCAACAGTATATTACCTTTGCTTTTTACTGTGATGTTGATTTTATGTTTTTGACGCATGTCTCCATCATGAGCTACTTGACAAGTAAGTCTCAGGAGTCAGTGACTGGTATGAGAATGGTCAGATAGGACCTGAGAATGTGGGTGCCAGGCATGGTAAATTAAGTCTAGGTTGTCAGTGAAGAGAATAAGAGAAATAAGGAAAGACAAGCCTGAAATTATATGAGAAAAGTTAAAAATTAGAAATCAATTGAAAACAGAAGTTCTGCCATAGAGGTAGAAGAAGGCATTGAGGTGACTGAAAGGTACCCCTAAGGCACATATTCAGAGGGAGCTAAGTTTTAGTCCAGGGATTTGACCAAGTCTATACAACAATCTTCTCAAAGAAAATGAGAGGTTAAAATCAAGTATTCTTTCTGAAATATTCTAGAAATGTTTATCCTTGTGGCTATTTCTGTCCTTTCCTCTTTCTGATTCACTGGTTATTTTGTGGTATTGTTGTATTGTTTTGTTTTGCCTTGTTTTCCTTAAGTTTGTATTTTTTATGCTGATGAATCAAAAGAGAATATTTGACTTCTCCTTAAAAACAGGTTCCCTTTTCTTCTGAGGGCATTTGGATTGAATGCAGAAGAGCCAAATGGAACAGTTGGGAAAGGAATATTCACTTATTTTTCCTGTATTATTCTAAGGTGCCCGAACTCCATGCCACCTGGATCATTTAGCCGTCCTGATTAAAGAGCATAGGGCCTGGCAGTCTGTGGAAGCTTGCTCCCTGGTGCTACTTGGACTGCCCTGGGCTGCTAGCAGCCTTATGGTCTCCAGACAATCTGTCATTTCTGTTGTGTCCCAATAACCTTTGGCAACAACAAAAGCAAACAGGTGCCTGAAGGTTGAGGGATTCCAGTATAGAGAATTTTCCCTTTCTTTACTTCTAAAAAAATGTGTCATTGGCACCATGAGACGTTTCATTTGGAATCAAGATCACTTGTGTGGGCCTGTTGTATTTCTAGACCAAAGAATGTGTGATTTCCCTCTATATTATGCTTTCTATCAAGTTCTGGGAGTAGAAGAAAATATTGACGTAATTGGGAAGATATTAACTATACGAGTATGCATGTGTTTCTCTTCCTATCTCCTCTCTCTCTCTCTCTCTGTCCCTCTGTATATGTATTGACACACGCACAAATATAAACACACATTTATACATACATGTATAGTTATTATATCTCAGATATTAAAAAGCAAAAGAGTTAACTATCCAGATATATGAAGATGACACGACATCAAAAATTCTTTTTAATGGAACCAACTGTGCTGCCCATCGCAAATACACTGGATTAAAAAAATTTGGTACATAATCAAGTGGAATATTATACAATCATAAAGAAGGACAAAATTTTGAACTTTGTAGCAACTTGGATGGATTTAGAGCCTGTAGTACTCAGTGATATATCATAGAAACAAAGAACTGAGTACCACATGTTCTTACTCATAAGCAGATCCTGAATAATTATCACACTACAAGAAAGGGATTGGCAGTAGTGGTAAACTGCCAGGTGAGGGGATGGGGCACATTCATCAATAAGAGTACCTGATCTCACACCAGGTGAAGTGGAGACCAAAGTGAGGCCCAAATTTTACCTGTACAATTACCATTTATATAGCTAACCCTGAATTGTACCCTACATCTTTAAAATTTTTTAAAGTAATAACAAATTTTAAAAAATAGGTTTAGTTTCCACTTAGATCTGCCCAATGTTATTTAGTACAGGGGCCCCCAAATGTCTGCAAGGTTGAGAAAAAATGATATCAATGAATGATGCTAGACCTGGGTGCTAGGTGTTGGGACACAGTTGAAGGTGGTGGGAACTGTGGAGAACTGGAAAATTTATGCCCAATCTGGAAGGCACAGTAGCCACTGTTGCCATGTAGAATGTAGGTCCTGTGTTGACAGACTTTTTTTCTATTGAAAAGAAGCTTGAAAACCGGCATACACTAATTCTGCTGACTTAGAAATGGTAATTCTATTTTGCTTTTAATAAAACACACTAGAAGGTTGAATCTTGACAATAAGTTTTCATAGTTAAACAGTTCAAGTGACTCTTACTCTTTCATTCACGCCCTTCTTTCCAGTCCTGTTCTAGAGTATTGCTAAAATTTAAGAACAATAACTTATTTTTAGTACATCATCCATTATTTCTTTGTTATAGATTAAAACAAACATAGCACTTCAATGTGTTTATACATTTTTGCTCAATTCAATAGTGTTAATACATTTAGAAAATATATTTTAGAGTGATTATTATGGTATGTGCTAGAAGAATGATTTTTTTCTTATTCATTGTCTTTTTAAAGTATAGATAATATAGTGTTTATGTATATATTAACTATGAATTTAGCTCTTTCTCTCTTATTATAGCAAAATCTATTTACTGAGGCTTAACTATTTTTCTCATCTGTTACAGACAAAATCTTTCCTTGTGTTTGAGTTTAGCTAAAGCTCTTCTGTGGAAAAAGGAAGGCAGGGGAGAGAGGGGAGAGAGGGAGACAGGAGGGTGGGGGCACATGACAACTCAAAGGGTATCTGGTCCACTACCTGGGAAAGTGAGAGCCATTTAGGAGCACAAACTTCACTTCCATGCAGCCAACTTAGATAATTAGCCCTCACTTGTACCCTACATCGCTATAATTTTTTAAAATGTTCATGAATCAATCTTCATGTTATAAAACTTCTTAACAGAATTTTGTCTCAATTTATCATCTTACAATCAAACTATTGATTCAAGATTATTCAGGTAAATGTGAGTCAAGATTGACTCACTAAAGTAGTAAAAGTTAAGAAAAAATCTAGATCACTTGCTCGTTGCAGAAATGAGTGCAAGCTTCAAATATAACTTATACTATAAATCAGAATAAATATCTCCCTATATATTAAAAAAACTAACTTGAAAATTAATGACCTATATTTTAATTGGAGAAAATAGTTTGACCCTGAAAAAAGGAGAGTTTCAGAGTTGTGAGAGCCTAAACTGTTTAGACAAAAAAACTGTTTGCTGTGTATTGCTATGCAAATGTAAATTTCTATACTTGTCCTAAAGGGTGATAGACTAGTTTAGATTCTCTCTATTGTCCAGTTAGAAGGGAAGAACCTACTTCTTTATGACTTTTTTTCCTTTGGCGGTTCCATTTACATTTAATAATTTTCATCTCTGTATTTTCAACCACAAGCATACACTGCCCCAAACAAACAGGAGTAAATATCTTCAGTGAAGAACTCTAAATTGCTGGAAAATCAAAGAAAGACTTGAACCCTGGAGATCGAGAGACACCTGGGCTATGTTATGCATAAAGAGTCAGGGCTAAATGCATTCATCTGCCTTACACAAGGTTGCCTTTCTATGTGATTGTTCCGATAATCTTCTTCTGGGCATTTCTTAGAATGCTTTTGGCTGTAACAGAAAACTTTTCCTCCCAAGTAGTTTAAATAATAAAGACATGTTATCTTACAAAGTAAGAAACTCAAGAGTAACTCAAGAATGAAGTTGACTAATTCAGCAGGCAGATCAACTATATTTTCAGGTCTCAAGGTTCTTTCCATCTCTGCTTTATCAGTTTTCTCCTGAGGTTATTTTTTATTAGAGTCCCAAGATGGTTCCTGCAATTCTAGGAAACATATTCATACACAACCATATCCAAGGAGAAAAGAGGTCACCTTTTACTGTGTTCCTCTTGAAGTAAGAAATCTTTTTCGTAACCCAACAGCAAACTTGACTTCACATCTGGTTGTTCAAAATTGTGTCACAAGCTCATGCCTGATGAGTCACTGGCAAAAAGAATGGGACCATCATAAAGCATATGACTTTGTGGAGAAGAAAAGTTAATTCCATTAATATTTTTTTAAAGGAAGGAGAATGTAAAGTAGTTGTTAGTTACATGATATTTACCTGTCTGCAAGGCCTATTTCAAATGATGACCCAAATCAATCCCCTTCTCAAAAAGAAAAAAAAAGTAAGTTTTTGCTTTATTTAGGTATAATAAATATACAAAAATTGCACAAATTTAACATATACATCTTTGATGAATTTGGTCACATGCCTATACTTGTGATACCATCATCACAACCAAGATACTAAATATATCCACCGCCTCCCAAAGATTTCTATGCATTTTTTTTTGTAAGAACACTTAGCATGAGATCTATTCTCTTATCATATCTTAAAGTCTATGATATTGAATTGCTAATTACAGGTACCATGTTGTGCAGCAAACCTTACAAAATAATTCATCTTGCAAAAAAGAAATTTTATACTCCTTGAACAATTCCTCATCTCCTTCTCCTCTCAGTCCTTAGTAGCCACCATTCTATTCTCTGCTTCTGTGAGTTTGACAGCTTTAGATACCACACATAAGTGGAAAAATGAAGAGGAATTTTTTTTTATTTTAACTTATTCTGTCTATCTTACCCTCTGCTCTAATAAATTGACCTATCATGAGAAAAATAACTTAATAGTTTCCATGGGTTATTGTAATATTTATATTTGAATATGTATAGTTTAAGTGTTTACATTATGTTAAGGCTATTGTTGGAATTGTAACTTTTACAATTACAAGTGCACAAATGAGGTATAAATGTCTGCATATATAAAAGAATATGTAGTTTAAAAAAAAACTCATAATAGCCTGGCAGGCATGAGGAGAATAGGGCTTTTGACTGGAAGTCCTTCAATGGGTAGAGTTGGGAATTTGACAATATCTTAATGCCATCTATTAGAAAATACTCCTTATTTTAACATCGCAATATTTTAAAGCCAATAAAATAACTGTTAGATATCCATAGTTACTAAACATAAATTGAGTCACTATTTGTGTAAGAAATATAATTATATGAAATGTGCAAATATTCATACAATAGAAGGACTATCTCTAGCTACCCCACATAATCCAATGTCTATAAAAAGCCTTCAGTTGTCTCGGTAACATTGATATGGATGTTTAGATAGAAACATGTGAATAAGGTATCTTGGAAATAACATTGGCTTGGGAGTTGAGATCACATTTCAGATACCACCTTTGCCATAAACTGCAAATTGGGTAATTTACTTCACTGTACTGTAGTGACCTCATCTGTGAAATGAGGCTACTGCCCTAAATGTACTTTTCAAGTTCCATGACCTGAATTTTCATTCCTAAAATAAGTGGTTCTGATTTCTAATATTTAAATGTTTTTAAACGATCTATTTGTGTTTATTTATACTCTCTCTCTTTCTCCCTCTTACAAGTAAACAGTGCTTCTGTATATTGTTATTTTTATTCAGCACCATCCATGAGCTAAGATTTTAGTAAATGAAGGCTTTTTGGATGAGGATTACAATTACAAGTACAAGAAGGATGATGAGAGTGCAAGTATGGTCCAAAGATGTTATTTCCTGCCATGAAACACAGTTTCATACAAAAGTAATGCTTTTATTTATATCCTTGTTAGATGCTCAAAATTATTATGAGTAATCTTGCTTATGTTTTCAAATTTATGATGATTCATTATTTGTTTTCTAATGTGGAAGATCAGTTGAATACCATTAAATGGATTATTACACAACTACGTGTTACTGTTATATTAGAAACATCACGTTTCATACTTATAGACTTCAGTGCTTCAAGACTCAGGATCCCGTATTTAATAAATAAGCCAATTAGTAAATTTCTTCAATTGGAAGTTTTAACTCTCAGTTGTTTGGTATGGGAAAGGTTTTTATATGGTGCTAAGTAAATAACTGACACTTTAGAAGAAGCTTTTTAAAAAATTTCTTTGGTACAATTCAGAGTTAGGTATACAAATATACGTTGTACCGGTACCCTTGTTGATGAGGTGTGTCCCTCCTTCCCCAGGCAGTTTCCCACTACTGCCAATCCAACCTCCTCGTCCCCTCCCCCACGCCCCTGCAGTTTCTCGCTACTGTCATTCCTTTCCTTATGGTATTACTATAGTTGTTCAAGGTCCACTTATGAGTGAGAACATGTGATACTCGGGTCTTTGTTTTTGTGAAAGATCACTCAGTATTACAGACTCTAAGTCCACCCAGGTTGCTGCAAAGTTCATGATTTTGTTTTTCTTTATGTATGGCTGCATAATATTCCGTTGTGTGTATGAACCACATTTTTTAAAATCCAGTCTTCTTTTGATGGGCAGCATGGTTGGTTCCATATTCTTGCTATTGTGAACAATGCTGCGATAAGCATATGTGTGCATGCATCTTTTTTATAGGGTGATTTGAGTTCTTACGGGTATATTCTCAGTAGGGGGATTGTGGGCTCATATGAAAGGTCGATTTTTAGAACTGTTTTCCAAAGAGGCTGTACTAATTTACACTCCCATCAACAGTGTAGAAGTGTTCCCTTTTCACCACATCCTCTTCAGCATCTATTATTTTTTGAGTTTTTGATGATGTCCATTTTCACTTGAGTTAGGTGTTATCTCAGTGTAGTTTTAATTTGCATTTCTTTGATGACTAGTCAAGCTGAACATTTTTTCATGTATCTGCTGGCTGCTAGTATGTCCTCTTTTGAGAACTGTCTATTCATATCTTTTGCCCACTTTGTAATGGGGTTGTTTGTTTTTTTCTTTTCAGCATGCTTGAGTTCCTTGTAGATCCTAGATGTTAGGCCTTTGTCAGACATGGAGTTGGCAAATATTTTTTTCCCAGTCTGTGGACTGTCTCCCTGCTCTCTAGATGGTTTTTTTGGCTTTGCAGAAGCTTGTCAGTTTGATAACGTCCCACTTGTCTATCTTATCTCTTACGGCATGGTCACTCGGGGTTTGATCAGGAATTGGTTGCCAGTTCCAATTTCCATAAGAGTGTCTCCTGCATTTTCTAAGGTTCTTATGGCTTGAGGTTTTACATTTAGGTCTCTCTGATACACTTAGAGTTGATTTTTATGTACGGGGATAGGTAGGGGTCCTCTTTCAATCTTCTGCATGTGGTCTGCCAGTTTTCCCAGCAGCATTTACTGAATAGGTTCTCCTCTCCCCAGTGGTTGATGGTGGAGGCCTTGTCGAAGACGAGTTGATTGAGAAATTGAGGTTTTGCTTCCGGAATCTCCATTTTATTCCATTGGTCTATATGCCTGCTCTTGTACCAATACCAGGTTATTTTAATTATTGTAGCTTTATAATAAAATTTAAAGTCTGGGAGTGTGATACCTCCTGGGTTTTGTTGTTGTTGTTGTTGTTGTTGTTATTGAGGATTGTTTTGGCTATTCCTGGTCATTTTTGTTTTCATATGAATTTCTGTATCACTGTTTCTAGGTCTGAGAAGAATGTTGCTGGTAATTATATGGCTATTGCGTTAAAGCCATAGATTGCCTTAGGTGGAATGGACATCTTAACAATGTTAATTCTTCCAATCCATGAGCATGGAGTATTTTTTCACTTGTTTGTGTCATCTTTGATTTCTTTGAGCAGTGTTTTGTAGTTTTCATTGTAAAGACCTTTCACTTCTCTGGTTAGGAAGATGTCAATGTATTTCATTTCTTTTGTGGCTATTGTGAATGGAATTGTGCTTTTTATTGGGGTTTCTGTTTGTTTATTATTGGTGTATAGAAATACGATTGTCTTTTGCACATTTATTTTATACCCTGAGATTTTGCCAAAGTCCTTTATCAGTGCAAGGAGATTTTTGACAGATTCTCTTGGGTTTTCAAGGTATAGAATCATGTCATCTGCAAAGAGGGATAACTTGATTTCCTCTTTTCCTATTTGGATACCCCTGATTGCCTTCTCTTCTCTGATTGCTCTAGCTAGAACTTCCAAAACTATGTTGAACAGGAGAGGTGAGAGTTGGCATCCTTGTCTTGTTCCAGTTTTCAGAGGAAATGGTTCCAATTTCTGTCTGTTTAGCAGTATGCTGGCTGTGGGTTTCTCATAAATGACTCAATATTTTGAGGTATGTTCTGTCTATACCTAGATATTCATGGGTTTTTACCATAAAGGAGTACTGGATTTTATCAAAAATGTTTTCTGCTTTAATGATGTAACCATGTGGTTTTTGTTTTTATATCTGTTGATTTAATTACTTTTATGGTCTTATGAATGTTGAACCAGCCTTGAATCCCAGGGATGAAGTCTATTTGGTCGTGCTGGATGATTTTTGATACCTGTTGCTGAATTTGGTTTGCTAGAATCTTGTTAAGAATTTTAGCATCTGTGTTCATCAAGGATATTGGCCTGTAGTACTCTTTCTTTGCTGGATCTTTACCGGGCTTGGGTGTCAATGTGATGTTAGTTTCATAAAATGATTTGGGAGAATTCCATCTTTCTCAATCACCTGGAGTACTTTCAAAAGAGTTGGTATCTGTTCCTCCTTGTATGTTTTGTAGAATTCTGCTGGAAAACCATCTGGTCTGGGGCTTTTTTATTTATTTTTTTTTTTGTAGGTAGTTTTCTTATGACATAGTCAATTTCCTGGATTGTTATTGGTGTATTTAGGGTCTTGATTTCTTCTTGTTTCAACCTGGGGAGGCTGTGTGATGTCAGACAGTCCTCCACTTCCTTTAGGTTTTCAAGATTGTTTCCAACATTTGTACATAGTAGTCTCTGATCATCTTTTGTATTTCTTCAGAGTCAGTTGTGACTTCATCTTTTGTGTTTCTAATTGAGTTTATTTGGGCTTTTTCTCTCTTTTTCTTGGTAAGTCTAGCTAGGGGACCATCAATCTTGTTTATCCTTTCAAAGAACTAGCTTTTTGTTTCATTGATTTTTTGTATTATCTTTTTTGTCTTCTATGTCCTGGATTTGGGATTTTATTATGGTGATCTGGATTCTTCTGTTGAAGTTAGGGTTTTGTTAGTCTTGCTTTTCCAGCTTCCTCAGGTGACTTGTTTGGCTGTTAACTTATGATCTTTCCATTGTGATTTTAGAGATATGGATTCCCCTCTTACTACTGCTTTCATGTCTTCCCAGAAGTTTTGGTAATATGTTGCTTCATTTTCATTTGTTTCCAGGTATCTTTTAATCTCTGTTTTGATTTTCATGTTGACCTAGGAGTTGCTTAGCATCATACTGCTTAGTGTCCATGTTTTTGTGGTTTTGGGGGGAACTTTTTTGGTGTTGATATTTATTTATATTCCACTGTGGTGAAAAGGGAACACTTCTACACTGTTGATGGGAGTGTAAATTAGTACAGCCTCTTTGGAAAACAGTTCTAAAAATCGACCTTTCATATGAGCCCACTTTGTAATGGGGTTGTTTGTTTTTTTTCTTTTCAGCATGCTTGAGTTCCTTGTAGATCCTAGATGTTAGGCCTTTGTCAGACATGGAGTTGGCAAATATTTTTTCCCAGTCTGTGGACTGTCTCCCTGCTCTCTAGATGGTTTTTTTGGCTTTGCAGAAGTTTGTCAGTTTGATAACGTCCCACTTGTCTATCTTATCTCTTACGGCATGGTCACTCGGGGTTTGATCAGGAATTGGTTGCCAGTTCCAATTACCATAAGAGTGTCTCCTGTATTTTCTAAGGTTCTTACAGTGTGAGGTTTTATGTTTAGGTCTCTGATTCATTTAGAGTTGATTTTTGTGTATGGGAATAAGTAGGGATCCTGTTTCAATCTTCTGCATGTGGACAGAAAGCTTTCCTATCACCATTTACTGAATAGGTTCTTGTCTTCCCAGTGATTGGTGATGGAGGCTTCATCGAAGATGAGTTGGTTGAGAAATTGAGGCTTTGCTTCCAGAATCTCTGTTCCATTGATTGATGTATATTCTTGTACCAATACCAGGTTCTTTTGATTATGCTAGCTTTATAATAAAGTTTAAAGTCTGGGAGTGTGATACCTCCTGTTTTTTTTTTTTTTTTTTTTGGTTTTTTGTTTGTATGTTTGTTTTTGTTTTTCCTGAGGATTGTTTTGGATATTCTTGGTCATTTATGTTTTCATATGAATTCCTGCATTGTTGTTTCTAGGTCTGAAAAGAACATTGCTGGTAATTTGATGGGCATTGCACTAAATCTGTAGATTGCCTTAGGTAGAGTGAACATCTTAACGATGTTGATTCTTTCAATCTATGAGTGTGGAATATTTTTCCACTTGTTTATGTTATCTTTGAATTTTTTGAGCAGTGTTTTGTAGTTTTCATTGTAAAGGTCTTTCACCTCTCTAGTTAGGAAGATGTCAAGATATTTCATTTTTTTGTGGCTATTGTGAATGCAATTGTGCTTTTTATTTGTGTTTCTGTTTTTTTTTTTTTTTTTTTTGAGTTGGAGTCTCACTCTGTTGCCCAGACTTGAGTGCAGTGGCCGCTCCCGGCCACCGCAGCCTACACCTGCTGGGCTCCGGTGATCCTTCCGCCTCAGCCTTCCAAGTAGCTGGAACTACAGGCATGCACTACAACGCCCCCGGCGGATTTTTGATTTATTGTAGAGATAAGGTCTCACCAAGTTGCCCAGGTGGGTCTCAAACCAGCGGACTCAGGCAATCCACTTACCTCAGCCTCCCAAGGCGCGGGATTACAGACTGAGCCACCGAGCCTGGCTGTGTTTCTGATTTTTATTATTGATGTATATAAATGAGATTGTCTTTTACACATTTATTTTATACCATGAGACTTTGCCAAAGTCTTTTATCAGTGCCAGGAGGTTTTTGACAGATTATCCTGGGTTTTCAAGGTATAGAATAGTGTCATTTGCAAAGAGAGATAACTTGACTTCCTCTTTTCCTATTTGGATACCCCTGATCGTCTTCTCTTCTCTGATGGCTCTAGCTAGGACTTCCAGATCTATGATGAACAAGAGGAATGAGAATGGGCATCCTTGTCTTCTTCCAGTTTTCAGGGAAAATAATTCCAATTTCTGCCTGTTTAGCAGTATGCTGACTGTGTGTTTCTTGTAGATGGCTCTTATTATTTTGAGGTGTTTTCCATCTATGCCTAGATGTTCAAGGGTTTTTATCAAAAAGGTGTGCTGGATTTTATAGAAAACTTTTACTTCATCTAATGATATAATCATGTGCTTTTTGTTTTTACATCTGTTGATGTATTTAATTACATGTATGGTCTTACGAATGTTGAACCAGACCTGCATAATTGGGATTAAACCTACTTGGTCATGGTGGATGATTTTTGAGATGTGTTGTTGAATTTGGTTTCCTAGGATCCTGTTGATAGTTTTAGTGTTTATGTTCGTCAAGGATATTGGCCTGCAGAACTTTCTTTGTTGGATCTTTACCTTGCTTGGTTATCAGTGTGATATTAGCTACATAAAATGATTTGGGGAGAGTTCCATCTTTCTCAATCACCTGGAATACTTTCAATAGGATTGGTATCAGTTCCTCCTTATATGTGTTGTAGAATTCTGCTGGAAAACCATCTGTTCCAGGGCTTTTTTTTTTAGGTAGTTTTCTTATGACATAGTCAATTTCCTTGATTGTTATTGGTCTATTTAGGGTCTCAATTTCTTCTTGTTTCAACCTAGGGAGGTTATGTGATGTCAGAAAGTCCTCCATTTCCTTTTGGTTTTCAAGTTTGTTTCCATAGAAGTGTACATGGTAGTCTTTGATAATCTTTTGTATTTCTTCAGGGTCAGATGTGACTTCATCTTTTGTGTTTCTGATTGTGTTTATTTGGGCTATTTCTCTCATTTTCTTGGTCAATCTAGCTAGGGGACTATCAATCTTGTTTATCCTTTAAAACAACCAGCATTTTGTTCCATTGATTTTTTGTATTATCTTTTTGTCTTCTTTGTCCCAGATTTAGTCTTTTATTTTGGTGATCTGGATTCTTCTGCTGAAGTTAGGGTTTTGATGGTCTTGCTTTTCCAGTTTTGTTGGGTGGCTTGTTAGGCTGTTAACTTGTGATTTTTCAATTTCCTTCACGTGCGTTTGTAGAGACATGAATTACCCTCTTACTACTGCTTTCATGGCATCCCAGAGATTTCGGTAAGATGTTTCTTCATTTTAATTTATTTCCATGTATCTTTTAATCTCTGTTTTGTTTTCCATGGTGACTCAGAAGTTGCTTAGCTTCATGCTCTTTAGTGTCCCTGTATTTGTGGGTTTTGGGGGAACTTTCTTTGTGTTGATATTTATTTTTAGTCCACTATGGTCTGAGAAGGTGCATGTCAAAATTTCAATTTTATAAAGCTTGTTTATGCTTGATTTATGGCCAAGTATGTGTTCTATCTTAGAGTATGTTCGATGTGGTGATAAGTAGAATGCATATTCTATGGTTGTTGGGTGGAGTGTTTTGTAGATATCAGTTAAGTCCATTTGGTCAAGAGTCATATTGAGGTTCCAAATCTCCTTGCTGATTTTTTGTCCTGATGATCTGTCTAGGGTTGTGAGTGAGGTATTAAAATCCCCAGCTATGCTAGTGTTGGAGTCAATATCATTTTTAAGTTTGCTGAGAAGCTGCTTTATGAATGTTTGTGCTCCTGTGTTGGGTGAACATATGTTTAGGATGGATATTTCTTGTTGATGAATTGAAACCTTTATCATTTTGTAGTGATCTCTGTGTCTTTTAAAAAAATTTTTATAGCTTAAAGGGTATTTTGTCTGATATTAAAATTGCAACTCCAGCTTTCTTTTTTATTCTATTCACCTGAAAGTTTCTTCCCATTCTCTTACTTTGAGTCTGTGTCCTTTCTGGTGAGATGAGTTTCTTGGAGATGATGTACTGTTGCCTTATGATATTTTATCCATTTTGCCATTCTATGTCTTTTCAGTGGTGCATTTAGTTCATTCACATTCAAGCTAATTATTGAAATGTGAGAGTTTATCACTGTTATAAGGTTCTTATAGAGTTGTTGCTCCTGTTTTTTTGATGCCTTTCTTTTGATTTATGATTTGACTCATGTGTATTTTCCATCTTTTTCTTGCACTTTTTTCTTCTGTGTGTTTCTTATAGAGGTAGTCTAGAAGCAGCGTCACATCTTAGGGATTGAATGTCTGGGAAAGATATTACTTCACCCTTGCTGATGAAGCTCAGCTTAGCTGGGTAGGTTATTCTTGGTTGAAATGTTTATTTTTGAGAACTTTGATCATTGGGCTCCAATCTCTTCTAGCCTGAAGTGTTTCTGTAGATAAATCTGCTGATATTCTTACTGGTCTTCCGCGGTAGGTAGTCTGACTTTTTCTATTGCTACCTTTAGGATTTTTTCTTTTATACCTACTTTGTTCAGGTGAATTATTATGTGTCTGGGAGTTGGCCTTTTCATTTGTTGTCTTGCAGGGCTTCTCTGGATCTCTTATGTTTGAATTTTTGCATCAATGATGAGATGAAGGAAGTTTTCTTGAGTGATTTCATGGAATGTTTGTTCCAGGGTGGTCTCTATCTCTCTTTCTGCCTCAGAAAGTCCAATTACTCTTAGTTTCAGCCTCTTGAAATAATCATTCATCTCTTTGAAGGTCTTGTTCTGTCTTTTTAAGCTCCTTTCCTTGTCTTGGACAGTTTCAGTTGGTTTTATATTTTGGCCCTCAGTCTCTGAGATTCTTTCTTCTGCTTGGCTAATTCTGCTTTCCATGCTTATTAGTTTGTTATTTATTTCAATCACAGTATTCTTTACTGCTATTATCTCAGTTTATCAACTCCTTCCTGTTTTCTTCTTGTCTCTCCTCAATTTGTTTTATTCTCTCTATTAATGTTTTGATGTCTGGATTTGTAGTATGTGACCAGTCATTCTGGGGACTCTTCATTGTTTGCATTCCAACGTCTGTTTTCTCAGTGTCTGATCTCCCAGGGTTCTGTGTGAGACCTGTAGTCTTCTTTTGGTTTTTCTTCATTTGTGCAGATTTTCCTCCCCACTTTTTTCCTCCTCCTCTTTAATTCTGTTGTTCAGGGATGGCAGGGTTTCTTTTACTTCTGTTTGCTCAATCTCCTATTCATCCTTATGTGAATCTTATATCTTTGTTAAATTCTGAGTCTGGACTGTGGGTTGGGGGCTATACACTTTTTCAGTTTGAGATTTAATTGAGGGGGCAGCTGTGATTCAAAATCTATCTGTGGATCCCAGTGTTCACTGACAGGTGTATGGGTACCCTGGACTCTCCTTCTCACTGCCTTGTGATCTGTCCATGCAGTGCAGGTGTAAGTTTGCTCCCTGAAATCAAAATGAGGTAAGAAAAAGAATGAAACAGGGAAGGGAGGAAGAGAAAGATGGAGAGAGAGAAGTGTAAGAGGAGGGCTAACAGACAAACATACCAACTAACAAATGAAAAGAGACACAAAGAGAAGAATCAAACATAAACTAAAACATGCAGACAATCATACAAACACTCAGGCCAACCAACCTTCCCATTAGTTTACAAATCCCCCACATAAACAGGAGGCCTAAAGAAAAAAAGAGAAATCATTAAAATAACAGAAACAGGGCAAGTATGAAAATGTTATCAAAGACAGAGAGAAGAGAGAGAAAAGAGAAAATTTTTAAAAAGTAAAAAGTAGAGCAAACAAAAATGAGCAAAACAAACAGACAAAGAATAAAAATTAAAATAAAAAATGTAAAAACAATGCATCAAGTTTGGTCGGAGACTGGTCCTGTGAGCCCAACGTCCTTTCAGCTCTGATCTCTAGCTCTCATTGCTGGCTGGTAGGGTTGCTCATAGCTAGGGTCAGGTCTGGGTTCAGACGGCTTGCTGTCTGTTAGGTCTGCCTCTCAGATCCGACCTGTCTGTGTCCTAGCTAGCATAGGAGAGTGGTTTCTGTTTCTCCCCATTCAATGTGATTACCTTACATCCTAATTTGGAGCCTGGGCAGGGCTGTGAGGAGCTGGGCAGGTGATGGTGTCTTTGCCTGGTCCTGTGACAGGGATAATGGCTGCAGTGGGCACCTCTTTACCGGGAATGGGCCTCCTCCCTGAGCCTCCTGAATCCTTTCTCTCCACTGATCGGACTCCACGCTCCAGCTGATCTCCAGTCCCACCAAAGAGTACAAGACAGCCGTGTGCTGCAGGTCAGCATGCCATGGGTAGCCTGGGGTGGGAAAGGGAGCCAGGAACTCTGCAGGGCTGGGAGCTGAGGGCCGAGGCATTGATGCAGTACATGGGACTGGCTGCAGCAGTCACCCTCTGTGGAGGCAATGGTGATGGTGGCAGCAGGGTGTTGTGTGGGACTGGCTGTAGCAGTTACCCTTTGAAGAGATTATAACAGTCTGATTGTCCTGCCACCATCTTGCCCCTAAACTGTTTATTTTTAAGAGATTTTTTTCTACAGATTACATGTTATTCTCTATGTAAACAATTATGGCATCTGTGCATTTCCAAGTGTTTGGGAAATTTTCTTCTTATCAGTTTGTAATTGATTTTAACTTAATTTCATTATTGTCGAAGAACATTGTATGCTTTCAATGATCTCAAACACATTAAAGTTTGCTTTGACATGGCCCAGTCTGTTCATTTGAAAATGTGTTTTCTATTATTTTGGAATGAAAGTATCCTTAAATGTCAATTATATCTAGCTAATTAATGATGCTGTTCAAAGACGTGTTTAAGTCTTTCACTATAATTTTGGATTTGTCTGTTACCCCTTTGTGTTCTTTCAGTATTTGTGTAATATCTTTTGAAGATTTATTTTTTTGTGCATAAATATTTAGAATTGTTATTTCTTCTTGATGAATTGATTCTATCATTATTATTTCATGTTCATCCATATCACTGGCAATTTTCTTTGCTCTGAAATATGCATTATATACATACTTACATATTAAACTCTATTTATGACAAATATTTTACCACTCCATGTGAAGTATAATAACTTTACAAAGGCATAGGTTTCTTTATCTTCTCTACCATTATGTTCTAATTGTCTTATTTATTATATCTACATACTTTGGAAACCTCATTAGATAGTGTTATAATGTTTTTCCCTTAACTATACAACATTGTTTAATGAATTCAAGAGAAGAGACATAGTCTTTTATAATTGCCCAGATAGTTACCATTTATTTGTTCTTTATTCATGCCTGGAGTTTCATGTTTACTCTGGAATAATTCCCCTTCTTATTGAATAACTTCCTAAATAACTTGATTTAGAGTATGACTACTGGCTTCAAATTCTCTGAACTTTTTTTAATCTATAAGTGTTTTAATTTATCTTCATTTCTGAAAGTTATTTCTTCTAAATGTAGAATTCTGGCTTAAGAGTTATTTTGTTTGATTTTGTTTACCTTGAAAATACTTTTTTTTGACTTCCATATTTCCTGGTGAGAAATTCTTATTTATAAAATCACTATTGTCTCCCCCATATAATGTATCATTTTCGCTGGATGCTTTCAAGTCTTCAGTTGGCAACACTTTGATTTTGACGAGTTTCAATACTATGAGACCCTGTGAATCTCCTTCGGTTTACCTTGCTCTGAATTTGCTCATTTTTGTGAATGTGTAGTTTATGCCTAGCACCACATTTGATACATTTTCTGCTATTATTTCATCTAATCTTTTTTAGCACCTTATTCTCTTCTTCTCATTATGGTACTATGATCACATTCTGTTATTGTTTCACCAGTCCTAGAGGCTCTGTTCATTTTTTCCAATTTTTAACTCTGTTTTCAGATTGAATAATTAATATTTATTGTTATTCAAGTTCACTGATACCTTCTGTCATCTTTATTTTGCTATTGAGCCTCTACAGGGAGTTATTTGTTTTAATTACTACTCTTAGATCTTATTTTTTAATTTGTTTTTTATATATCTTGCATTTTTAATTAAAATTTTCCATTTAAAAATTTTTAAGAATATTCATAATTCTTTGCTTTTGTATTTCATACTATCTGCTTTAGATATTTTCATCATCTGTGTCATTTCAGTACTTGTGTCTCAATTGTCTTTTCTTATGTGGCTTGGTCTTCTGCATGCTGATAATTTTTGCATTATATCTTGGAAATTTCAAACATTTTATTATCGTGGATCTTGTTTAAAGACTGTTGGAGTATGTTGAGGCTTTCGTTTTATCCTGCAATGACATGGTTAATTTCAGACAAAAATGTCCAATGTGCCTTTGGTTTTTTGTGGTTCTACTATTATTCCAGTTCTCAAAGTTTTTGCCATATGATTTGAGTTCATTTGTGTGTGTGTATTCCAGTCAAGGGCTAGTTAGGAAGCTGGTTGGCAATATTATGTCAGTTCTCAATGTCTTTTTTGCTGTTGTTGTTGGATAGAATTAGATTCACCTCTGCACAATGTCAAATTAGTCCAGAAGCTACTTTTCAATTCTGGTGCTTACTAGTTACCCAAGGGTTCTTTTTTATATTTTCTCGAGTACTGGAATACAAATAAAATAAAGAAAAATAATAATGAATTTATTTACTTTCTCTGAGCACTTGAGAATCTCTGTCATTTTCCCCAAACCAGAACTAAAAAGTTTCTTCTGAATCTTTCTCTGCTTGTTATCTGTTACGCACTTCATTGTTTTCTGTGAAACTTAATGAAGCACACTAAGTCTGTTTTCAGTCCAGTGGAACTTTTAATTTTGTTTTTTTCCCTGAGTCTGACTCCTATTATTTTATTTTCAGAATACTCAGATAGCTGGGACAATTAATTATGTCTAAATATTACAGCTGTAGAAGATAAGAAAGACAGAATGATGTATAATTACTCTATTTCATCTGAAAGTAGAACTTACATTTGTGTGTGTACATGTTTTCTTGTTTGATTTTAATTTTATAGTTGTAGGATACATGTGAGGATTTGCAGCATAAGTAAATTTCATGCAAGTGAGGTTTGGGCTTCTAGTGAGCCCTCCCTCCCCCAGTAGTGGGCATGGTATTCAATGTGGTTGTGTGCCCCTTATTTATCCTCCCTTCCTCTATCTACTAGTAATGCTCAGTGTCTGTTGTTCCCACCTTTGTGGTCACATGCCAAATATTTAGGGTCTGCTTATAAATGAGAAAATGTGGTATTGTGGGTGTTTTTTGAATAGTTTTCTTAGAATGATGGCCTCCAGCTGCCTCCCTGTTGGTGCAAAAGACATAATTTTGTCCTTCTTTAGGGTTGTGTAGTATTCCATCATATTTATGTATCACATTCTCTTAACCCAGTCCACTTTTGTTGAGTATCTGTGTTGTTTTCATGTTTTTGCTATTGTGAATAGTGCTGCAATAAACAGAGGTGTGCAGGTGTCCTTTTGGTAGAGTTACTTACGCTTTTATTTTTGATAGAATGATTGAAGGATCATATGGTAGCTCAATTTTTAGTTTTTTGAGAACATGCCACAATGTTTTCCACAGAAGATGAACTTGCTTACATTCCCATCAACAGTGTAGAAGTCTTTCTTTCTGCTGCAGCCTCACCAACACCTGTTTTTTTTTTTTTTTTTTGAGTATCTCTCCGTCACCCAGACTGAAGTGCAGTGGCCACTCCCGGCCACAGTAGCCTCAACCCGCTGGGCTCCGGTGATCCTTCCACCTCAGCCTTCCGAGTTGCCGGAATTACAGGCACATGCTACCATGCCCTGCTGATTTTTGATTTATTGTAGAGATGAGGTCTCGCCAAGTTGCCCAGGCATAACCATCCTGACCACTGTGTAGTGGTACCACTTAGTTTTGATTGGCATTTATCCAGTGATTAGTGGAGCTGAGCATTTTTCATATGCTTGTTGGCTCGGATGTCTTCCTTTGAGAATTGTGTGTTCATGTCCTTTGCCCAAGTTTTAATGGAGTATTCTTTTTTCTGTTGATTCATTTGAGTTCCTTTTATTTTTTTTATTATTTTTATTTATTTATTTATTTATTTATTTATTTTTTTGAGTTGGAGTCTCACTCTGTCGCCCAGACTGGAGTGCAGTGGCCGCTCCCGGCCACCGCAGCCTCGACATGCTGGGCTCCGGCAATCCTTCCACCTCAGCCTTCCGAGTAGTTGGAACTACAGGCGCACGCTACCACGCCTGGCTAATTTTTGATTTTTATTGTAGAGATGAGGTCTCGCCAAGTTGCCCAGGCGGGTCTCAAACCCGCGGGCTCAGGCAATCCACTCACCTCAGCCTCCCCAAGCGAGAGATTACAGGCTGAGTCACCGAGCCCAGCTTGAGTTCCTTTTAAATACTGGATGTTAGACCTTTGACAGATACATAGATTGTAAATTTTTTTCCCTATTTTGTTGGTTATCTCTTTAGTGACTTGATGATTTCTTTGGCTGTGCAAAAAAACAAAAAAAAGGAACGAAAAGAAAAAACATTTCTGATAAGGTTCTGCCTGTAAACATTAGGTTTTGTTGCATTTGCTTTTGAAAACTTGGCCACAAATTCACCTCCTACTCTGATGCCAGGATGGTATTACCTAAGTTTTCTTCTAATATTCTTATAGTTTGGAGTTTCAGATAAATTTGAGTTAATTTTTGTATAACGTGTTAGGAAGGTGTTCAATTTTCATTCTTCTGCATGTGGTTAGCCAGTCTTTCCAGCATCATTTGCTAAATATGGTTTTTTTCCCCAAAGTTTGTTTTTGTTGCCTTTGTCAAAGATTAGTTGGTTGAAGGCCTTTGATTTTGTTTTGGGATTCTCTGGCCTGCTGCATTGGTCTATGTGTCTCGTCTTGTACCAGCGTCATGCTGTCTAGTTTACTGTAGTCTTGTAGTAAAGTTTGAGGTCTGGAAGCTTGATGCCTCCATACCTGTTCTTTTTTTCTGAGAATTGCTTTAGATATGTGGGCTCTCTTTTGCTTCCATCTCAATTTCTGTATTGTCTTTTCTAGGTCTGTGTCATGTGAAGCTGGCAAATTTGATAGGAATTGTGCTGAATTTGTTTATTGGACATCATGACAATATTGAGCTTTCCATTCATGAATATAAGATGTTTTTCCATTTGTTTGTGGTGTCTTTGATTTCTTTAAGCAGTGTTTTGTAATTCTCATTGTAAACTTCTTTCACCTCTTTGGTTAAAAGGATATTGAGGCATTTTATTTTTTTGGTGGTTATTGAGAATGAAAATGTGTTTTAGTTTGGTACTTAGCCTGCTTGTTGTTTGTGGATGGGAATGCACATATTTTCTGCATTGATTTTGCGTCTGCAGACTTTACTAAAGTTGTTTATCAGTGTGAGGAGGTTTTTGACAGACTCCCTAGAGTTTTCTTGCTATAGAATCATATCATTTGCAAAGAGGGAGATTTTAATTTCCTCTTTTCCTATTTGAATATTCGTAGTTTATTTTTTCTCCTTGATTGCTCTGGCTGGGACTTCTAGTACTATATTAAATAGGAGGAGTGTAAATGGGCATCTTTGTCTTGTTCAAATTCGTAAGGGAATGCTTTCAGCTTCTACTGATTAAACATCATGTTGGCTCCAGGTGTGTCATAGATGACTTTTATTATTTGCAGGAATGTTCCTTTGATGCCAAGGTGTTCAAGGGTTTTTTTCAAGAAGAGACGTTGGATTTTATCAAATCCTTTTTTTGTGTTTAATGAGATAATCATGTGTTTGTGATTTTACAACTATGTGATAAATTTTATTTATTGATTTACTTATATTGAATCAGCTTTGTATCTCATGAATGAAGCCCACCTTGTCATGATGGATGATTATTGAAATGTGCTATTGCCTGTGACTTGCTAGAATAATCTTTGCATCTTTCTTTATCAGATAAGTTGGTCTGTAGCTTTCTTTCCTTGTTAGTCTTTGCCATTTGGGACTGTCTCAATGATATTGACCTAATAGAATGAGCCAAGGAGAATCCTTTTCTTCTTAATTTCCTGAAATACTTTAGTAGGGTTGGTATCAGTTCTTCCTTGTAGGTCTTGCAGAATTCAACTGAGAAACCATCTGTCCTAGGGCTTTTTCAGGAAGAGATATTTCTTAAAAATTACAAAGTCAATTTTTTGGATTGTTATTGGTCTGTTTAGGGATTCAATTTCTTTAATTTTCAATCTTGGGAGGTAGTGTAATGCCAGGAATTCCTCCATTTCCTCTAGATTTTCTAGTTTACTCACATACAGGTTGTCATAGTAATCTTTGATAATCTTTAATATTTGTTCACGGCTGGTTGTAACATCGTCTTTTTGTTTCTAATTATGTCTCTCTCTCTCTCTCTCTCTCTCACTCTGTCTCCGTTCCCCCCCACCACCTTGCCTGGCCAGGGGTTTGTCAATTTTATTTCTCCTTTCAAAGAAACGACTTTTCATCTCATTAATACCTTGTATGATTTTTTTTGTTTTAATTTGATTCAGTTGTGACATTATATTAATGATTTCCATTTTTCTACTAATTCTGGGATTGGATTATTCTTATTTTTCTGGCTCCCTCATGTGTGAAGATAGACTGTTTATTAGAGATCCCGGAATCTTCTTAATATGTGCATGCAAGGCTCTTTTTTTTTCTAGCTCCTTGGGTGCGAAATTAGACTGTGTACTTGAGATCCCTCTATTTTTTTTGATATGTGCATGCAGTGTTATAAACTTCCCTCTCAGCACCATTTTCTCGGTATCCCAAAAGTTTTGGTGTGTTGTGTCTTTGTTTTCATTTGTTTAAAAGAAATCTTTTTATTTCTGCTTGATTTCTGTGTTAATCCAAAAGTCATTCAGAATCCTGTTTTTTAAAAATTCTGTGTTTTTGTTTTAGGGGTTCTTGTTGGTGCTGAAAATTATTTTTATTCCATTGTGGTCTGAGAAGTAGTTTGATATGATTTTACACTTTTAAAATTTGTTCATATTATATTTATTTTGTAGTATGTGGTTGATCTTGCAGTTCATTTCATGTGCTGATTAGAAGAATGTATATTCTGTGATGGTTGAGTAAAGTGTTCTGTAATGTCTAATAGGTCCAGTTGGTTGAGAGTCAAGCTAAACTTCCTGATTTTCTTGCTAGTTTCTTGCCTTGATGATTTGTCTAAGGCTGTTTGCAGGGAAGTAAAATCTCTGGTTATAATCATATGTCTATCTAGTTTAATTAGCAATGGTTTTATAAATCTGGGTCCTCTTATGTTGGTGCGTATATATTCAAGAACAATATTTCTTGCTTATGAATTGTGCCTTTTGTCCTTATGTAGTGTCCTTTTAAAACTCTTATGGGTTTAAAGTCTGTTTTATTTGATATAATAATGGCTTTCCCTGCTAATTTTTGTTTTGAGTTTGCTGGGAAGGTCTTCCTCCAGCCCTTTACCTAGAACCTTTGTGTGTCATTTGTAGTGTGGTGGTTTTTCTGAAGGCAGCAGAAGTCTAGATAATGCTTCTTTATCCAATCTGCCACTCTATGCCTTTTGAATGGCACATTCAATCCGTTCACATTTAAGTTAATTATTGATATATAGTGGTTGGCTCTTTTCATATTGTTATTAAGAGTCTGTTTGGTTTTATAGGTTTTGTGGTTAATTTGTAAGGTCTGTAAACTTTGTGCTTGCCTGTTCCTTTGTGATTAGTGTCATCATTCTTCATTCTGTGTTTAGAAACTTCTGAAGCATCTTCTGTCCAGGTTGGGCTTGAAATCTTGGGCTCAAGAAATTCTACTTTGGTCTCCCAAAATGCTAGGATTACATGTGTGAGCCACTTTACCCAGCCAGGTATATATATCAATATGTGATATTTGAAAAATATTTAACTTTGTTTTATCCAAAGTGTTCATTATTAACACAGACTTATTTTTTAGAAACCTATTTTTTATTCTAATTTGAATTGCTAACTTTATTATTTTCCAAATTTTCATATTAACTAATTTTTATTTCTGGGAATGCTAATTTATTGAATTGATGGATCTGTGTGTTGTTGAAAATGTTCAGTGGTACTCTTCTTAATGTGTCTTTTATCACTTAAACATATACAGACTAATAAATTTTTAGTACTAAAGATTAATGATACTTTTAAAAATGGCTACATCTTAACTCAAATTTTTAATTTTAAATGCAATTTTTGTGGCTTCTCCTGTCAAATGGACTTTAAGATTATACTGAGAAGTTTAAGAGCATTTAACCTAAACATTCATTTGAGTAGAAATAACAAATTTATAATAGTTAATCTTCCTATACAGGAATATTGTATGACTTTTCACTTACTCCAGTCTTTTATGTTTTCAATAATGTTTTGCTATTGCTCTTGTGGTTTTATAAGTTTTACACATTTTGTTTTAAGTTTATTGCTTCAGATTTTATATTTTTGTTGTAATTCTGAGTTGGATCATTTTCTGATATATTTAGCTTCTAGTTATTGCTGATATATAAGATAACTAGTAATTTATGTATATTGATTTTTCTCTCTGGTCACTTTACTTATTTCTCTTTTCATTCCTAGTCATTTTTCAGGTAATTTTCTTTTTCAATTTTGTAAACTTTCAATGATAACTTCAGTAACCAGTGATGCTTTACTATTTTTGAGTATTAAGTTGAATTTATGCTATAACCCTTACTGCTGTTTTGTCTAATAGCTTGCCTAGAATGCTGATTTTCACTAATAGGCCATGTTCAAAATTATCTGTAAAGTGAGATCTGCTGAGATATATAACAAGTTTGGAAAAACTGTTTTATGAATGGGAGCCCAAAAATCCAAGAATTATTTTTTGGAGGAAGGACCCTTGTAGCACAAGCTTCCTCACTAGGTAAGTGTTCTAGGAACCCATCAGCATCAGTGTACCTGCTAGCATTGTTGTGAGAGGACACATTCAGCTTCAGTAAAAAATTTTTGCTGATTATTTCAATACGTTTGCCCATCTCATGGTGAGTGGTTTATGAGTGCATTTGCCTACACTGAACCGCGTTCAGCAGTTTTTATCTAAAATAGCATGATCCCTGTGCCCTACTCTCCTTAGTTACCCAAGTGACATTTTTCTTTTCTTGGATGAAGAAAGTCCTCAAAGGGAGACATTTTGCTGACATGGAAGAGGTGAAACAAAGAATGACAGAAGCACTGAAAGGTATTGTAATGAATGAGCTCAAAAATCATTTTGATCAGTATAAAAAGCATCTCGATAGGCGTAGTGCATCAAACAGAAAGTATTTTGAAGGTGATTGAAGTTTAAAACATGTAAGAATAAATACACAAATTTGTATAAATAAATTCAAAATTATTTGTTTGGATCTGCTATCATATAGCAATATTTAAACCTGATATCTTTGTTTTTGATATACTTTAATAAAAATTTAACTGTGTGATTCCTTCCTCCAGGTCCCTCATTTATGTCTCAGCTTATCAATATCTTCTTAATTTTATTCTTCATAACTTAGATTTCATTCCCTGATCCATAACTGAGACATCTCTTTTTCACCAGTTATCCATTTTGCCTACTTTATCATTCTGCAACACAAATCAAGAATATATGATAATATTTTAAAATCATTTTAAAAATATATTTTCATACAAAAGTTCATATTAGGGATCACCATTATTTTAAAGCAATTCATTAACATGGTATCAGTAAGTTTTGTGTAGATAAGTTGATTAGCATTGAGTAGCTGAGGTGTTAATGAGAGTATGAAATTATTTTTGAGAAGGAAGGAAAGAAGAAAAAAGGTCCTAATAACAAAGCAAATATGGCTACATTCTATAGATACTAGTTATAGTGAAATACCTTGTGATGTGGTGTGAGACTTTCACATATAGATTTATTATTCCAAATGTTCTCTTAATTTGATCTCACACAAAGCCTTGTTTGAGAGATAAAAGTATGAATTAGATTTCAGAAACTGCAGCAACTAGAAAAAGAGTTGAGTGAAAAAACATACAAACAAACAATTCTTAAGATTTCTCTGTGCCATGGGGGGAAATGCTACACTTTTCATAAGATGTGCCCAAGCACTATAGCCACATTATCTTTTGTTCAAATATGGTTTTCAACATCTTTAGAAGTTACATTTTTTTCTTTTTTGCTAAAACTTACAGCCCAGTGTCTTGAAGAGAATAGATGCAGATTGTGAATGACTTTAGTACATCTATAGAATCTAGTAAGGGACTTAGAAAAAAAAATGCTTGTAATACCAAGTTGAAAATTAAAGGCAACACAATGCATTACACAAAGTGCTTTGGGTTTTAAAGAGGATAGATATTTTGTCTTGTTTAGTATCTCTTTCACAAAAGATTGTAGTCATTTAAACATATTTTTGTATTATAAAATTGTGGGGTACAGTTAAGGGTTAGGTATACAAATGTGCATCGTTCAGGCACCCTTGTTAATAAGGGGTGT
>CAUYQG010063282.1:0-41726 GCA_963574415.1 Tarsius wallacei
CGTGGTAGCTTGCGCCTGTAATTCCAGCCACTTGGAAGGCTGAGGCGGAAGGATCGCCGGAGCCCAGCAGGTCGAGGCTGCGGTGGCCGGGAGCGGCCACTGCACTCCAGTCTGGGCGACAGAGTGAGACTCCAACTCAAACAAACAAAAAAAACCCAAAAAAACAAAAAACAAAACAAAAGAAACCCTTGTAATGCCCATGAATATTTGAAGTAAATATTATACCTAGTTATTTAGTTTTCTTAGAATAAGATCTTTTCTTTGCTTGCAGTTATACTATATGGGAATATCATTGAAAAAAACCTCCCTCTCAAATTTGTTTATCTGAAAAAGTTATAGCCTTCCATCCCCATCCTGGCACCCCAATCCTTTCACAATCTTGCCCTTTCTTGTGCTTACCACCTCTCCTTGGAACTTCCTGCAAACATTAAGCAACATCTAGGCAGTGGCTAAAACCAGCTGACTCCAAAGGGTTGTGGTTAATCTTTAAAGAAGTTGGTATCAGCTAGGTCATTAGGGCTAGTAGAAGAGAATAGATCATCTTCAAATTGTGACTTAAAATAGCCAAGTCACACCTGAGCCTTCCAGTAGCCACTCCTCTCCCTTTCTCGACAGATTTGGGTTACTGGCCCTTCCATTGACCCACCCTGGGTCTCAGGTGACATTCAAGGACCCATGCCACTTGAGCTATTGTTTATTTTTAGGTCTGGGTTAGTAAAGAGGAGGAGGCAGATTCAGATTAGGGGCTATAAAATTGATTTTGGCATTTTCCTCTCTTTTGTTTCAGTCTGTGTCAGGAACTCCTGAGATTCCTCCTTTCCTATTTCTCCTAAGACCATATCTCTTAGGCAAGCAATAAAGATGCAGTACTAATATAGTGGTTAAGCCCATGGGCTCTGGAGTCAGACAAGTTGTATTTATTTCCAGTGTCTTACTGAAACTGTTCTTTCGAAGGTCATGGATTATCTCCCAATTGAAAAATCCAGTAACTTTGTTGCAAAACTGTTTTCTTCACTGCTGTCTGTAATTTGTGTCACTGGTGGCCATCTCTTCCTGCTTGATAATCTCTTACTTGATTTCTAGATACCATGTTATTCTGAATCTTCTATATCACTGCCTGAATCCTCTCGGTCCCTGTTCCAGCTACTTTTACCATTCTTCCATTAAATTTAGGAGTTCTCTCTCTCTTTTTTAAAAGCTCTCTTATGGAGAGCAGATGCAGTTTTACAGCGTTGCCTGTCACCTCTATGCTCATGCCTCCAAAGTTTATTAACTTCCCTTGGGCTCAGATCTTCATGTTTCTGTCAGACAGATGTTTTCATTTGTCTTTCTAGCTATCACTTCTAATCCAGCATCATTTGACTAAATTTGCTACAATGTCCCTCTTGGAATCAACTTTAACACTCTCTCCACTTTTTCCCACTACTCTTCCAGGCTTCAAATTTTAAAGTCATCTCTCGATGTGTGTAACGGAGAAGTTAGAGACTGAGTTTTATCAATTCTTTCTTTGAACTATTCTGTAATATCCACCTCATCCCCTGCCCCATGTTAACTGTAGCCCAGACCTTTGTTACTTCATCTGTAGGATATTGTCACAACACCTTTGTCACCTTCTCTTATCGGAGTCTCTCTGTTCTCCTGTTTTTTTTTAATTGGATGAATATTCTCAGCTCAAAACCCATAATAATTAATTTTTCCTACAAGTCTAAACTCCTCTGTCTTGCTTTAATGCTTGCCATAAGTTAACTCAACTCTACAAACTAGCATCTTTCCATAGCTTCCGAATATGAGAACTCTGCTTTAATCAGCAACTCCTGTGTTTCTCCTAGGCTCACGTCTATGTGTCCTTGCACCATTCATGTTGTACCCCTGCTCTAGAATGTTCTTCCCCTTATCCTCCTAATTCCTATCCATCCTTTAAGGTCAGGCCCTATTTCCTCCATGAAACCCTCTCTAATTCTGGTGTTCAATACTATCTCCCATTTCTCAACACTAACAGCATTTCTAGTCCAATCCTCAGTGAAGCTCTAAAGTATATAAAGCATGTATTATTTTTCAGGGGCTTATTTCTCACTTTTTTCCAACAGATCATAACCCCCTCCAGGGCAAGAACTTAAGACAGTGCCCTACCATTACCCCGGGCTCACTCTCCTTAAGCTGAATTGTGACTTAGGAAGATATCTTAGTCTGAAGTTGAAGTCTGATAATAAACTTGATATAGTTAATATGTATCATTATGTGGTTAATCTATAAAAATAAACAGGATTTAGATTTATAAATTTTTACAATGTTCCAAACACATGCTCATTTATAAGATTTTAATGTGGTTAAAAGGATTTCCATTTTTCAGATGAAGAAATTTCAGATGAAGTTTTAGAGACATGAAATGCCTTGCTTAAAGGCTCAAAGGGCTGAAAAAGCAGAGCCCCTCCCCCTACTATACTATAAGCTCCTCTTCTTTTCCTTCTCCTCTTTTTCCTCCCCTCCTCCTCCTCCTCCTTCTTCTTGTATATCATCTTCTTTCAGAAAGATCTAATTTAACCAATGCATATGGCAAGGAATAGAAACTATGACTCTATCTACTCCAATTAAGTTTTAGCATAGCAATATCTGGAGCAGAGTGTGATGTATATTGTGATAACTTTCAAGGTCCCCTTCCTGGTGAGAAGAAGCACCAGCATCCCTTCAGTTTTGCAACCCAGAAACCAAGAAGTCATCTTCATCACTGTCCTTCTCCTTAACCTGCCATGTCCATTTCATCATCCTGCTCAGTCAACTTTATTGCCTCTGGGTCTCTTGACTTCCTCCACTTCTCTTCAGGTCTGCTCGAGCACCACCGACATTTCTTCAAGAGCCTCTTTACATCTACTCTTATCCTCTCTAATTTGTTCTCCATTTAGAACAACCTTTTCTGAATGCAAATCTGATCACGTCTCCCTATTGCTTTTCAGTGTCCCTATAATAAATCCCAGATCTTTAATACAATCTACAATGCTCATCTGACACTATCTCACACCTCACTCCACTCCTCTCTGTGTCTGATCCATATGTTCAGCATCTCAAATATGTTGGCTTCCTCCCACCATAGGCTGCTATTCTTGCCTGGAACACTCTTACCCATACACTTTACTTAGTTAACTCCTATTCTTCTTTCATATCTTACCTCAATTATCCTTTTTTCAAGACAGCATTCCTTGGTCTTTTTTGACTAAGTCAAATCTCCCTATGATATATGATGTTAGAACATCATGCATCTGTTCTCCATCACTTATCACAGTTGCATTTACTTCTTTGTTTATTGGTGATTTCTGGTCAATAGCCCTCTCTCTCAATGAACTAAGAAACTCTTTGAGACAGGAATAAATTCAGCTCCCACATAGGTCTAACATATAATTAAACAGTTCAAAATATTTGTTTAACGAATGACTAAATGCATGAATAATTGCTACCGATGACTACTGGTCATTTTTGTTTGGTGAATGGTTTGATTTCAATTTTTGGACAACTAGCCTCAGTTGACTCCTACTCCTATTGTGCCAACAACACTGGAATCCTAGCCTTATGATCATATATGATAAGTGAGTAGACAAGGATGCAACTGTCACATGGTCACAATCACTCCTAACCCCTACTGAGCACCTGTCTTTAAATTGTCAGTATCATGTTTGTTTGTAGAAAACAGCTGCAAACTGAAATCCTCATTTCTGGGCTGGTGGATCACATAAACATTGATGTTACATTACATTTCCAGACATTGGAGCCATAAGTTTAACTAAAAACAAGGAAGCACAGTATTTACCAAGACATTGGATATAAAAGTAGGAATAGTACAGACAAGTTAACTCATGTTTGAGGCAAAGTGCTCTGTGATTGGCATGTTGTTCTAATGATCTTTGGCATATGATAAAATTTGGCATGATAAGAAGTGGGTCTAGCTTGGGCTCCAGCCATACACATTTCTTCTTAGGTTATACAAATGGCCTTGTTATGATGCAGTGTCACTTTTAAGACCATTGTACATGAGCCTTGAGGGTACTATAATAAACAAACCACTTCATTTCAATATGGTAACAGGAGAAAATGGATGCTCATCAGATTTTTCAAATATCATTTGAAAGGGTCAAAATTCTTGTGGGTATGTATAAGAAACAATTAAAAGATAAATTAAAAGATGAGGAGTAATTACTTTTCTTGAGTAAAAGACTCAAGGGCATAATAGCTAGCTGGAGTAAATCTTAGAATGTTGCTTATTTGCAAAATGTTACCAAGTAGCTGAATAATAATTCATAGAATTCATAAAGACTTAAAAGACTGTTACGTTAATGGAGTTTTTTCTATTTTACTTATTAAGATCACCTTAATAATTCATGTGTGGCAACACCTTTAATGAGCAACAAAATCTCACGTATCTCATTTAAACTTGGCAACACTGCTGACAGTTAATATAGCCTCATACCTCTGAGCCAGCAATTGTAAAGCAGCCCTTGGCTGTTAGTAACTGATACCATTCCATTTATGATAATCCCAAGAAAAGTTATGCCCTAGATGAATGGTTGAGTTTTATGGTCCTTTGCTAGGAAGATTTATTCATTCTTCATTTGCAGGCAGTTGACAAAATAATAATGAGCCCCAAACTATAATTCCTGTTCCACACGTTGGATGGGTTGCTTTGCTTATTTCTGAACAGCAGCAACTGATCACCATTTTCTTGGAGGGAACAGAAGTTTCTATCAAGACTTTAAAGCTTTCCTATAATTAGCACCTACTTTAGATGGTGAAACAGAGAGTCATATGACACTATTCCACTAGGCAAAGTTAATTCTCTGCTTTACTTAAATGACAGTGCAAATGTACCGATAATTTAAATTTAACTTCTTTACCAGCATTCATCAGGCAATTTTATTAAGCCATAATCCTTTCCCATAGATAAAACGAATGAAGCATTTGCAATTGTTTTTCACATAAGAGAATGCTTCAGGTGATAATTCTTAAGATAGTGTTCGAAATAAAATTTCAAAAGCAGCCTCAATTTTAGTACACATTTATCTGCTACATTCATTTATATGTATCACTCATTCCTATATTTACAGTTTGGCAGAAAAGAGACTCCATTTAGATTGATTTTGTATCCAATGGGCCTATTTTATTTTAGTTTTTATTTATTTTTATTTTTGGTGGAGATAGGGATCTTGCTATGTTGCCAGGTTGGTCTTGAACTCCTGGTCTCAAGTGATCCTCCTACCCAGGCCTCCCAAAGCCTTGGAATTATAGGCATGAACCACTATGCCTGGCCCTAAGGGCCTATTTTAAATGACTTTTTCTTGGCATCTCTGCATTAAGTTGGAGAAGCCAGGTGATGCAACTATTGTTTTCTTTTGTAGCTTATTTAAAAATACATATTAGAGTTAAAAGTTAGTAAAGTCCTGGATTTTGGGAAAACACAGAATAATGTCACCAAAAATTGGTTTTTATTTTACTTATTAAGATAGCTTTAATAATTAATACATGGCAATACCATGAACAAGTAATAAGATCTCATGTAGCTCATTAAGATCGACATGCCAAATTTTATCACATTTAGGTTAACCACATGCATGCAGAAGCATCCATACCTGGTATAAGGAGGGAGAGGCAGAGTGATTCTGGTCCACTTGTTGAAAGTATCTGACACCAGGATCCGTTGCAGATGATAGCGACTGCATTCAACATTGGTGGGCAGACAATCCCTTACCAATGGGTGCCATGACAAGCCAAGATCTATTGAGTATTCCAATTCAATAGCTGAAACAGGAAGCATTATTCTGGATAAGAACATGTGTCTGCAGACACAGGAACCACAATCACTTACCATGTTTCTACATGTTTTAATTTCATTCAAATGCCTATTTGACTTTTTCCTTATATTTATGTTTCTTACTTTGACGTGTTTCCTACTTTTATTTTTTCCTCTGTACATTGCTAGTTATTATTTTTAAATAAGTTGTCTTTTAAAGGGATATGATCAAGCAAAGCATAAAGTAAATTTTCCTGAATCACTTCTTATAATAAGAAACAGAACAATCATCAAGACAAAATTATTGCTTCATATAAAGCTATAGTATATGAATAGTTACATCTAGTAGCAATAATATATATTATTTATTTAGTAAATAATGTTTCTGAGACAGAATCTCACACTGTCGTGCAGGCTGGAGTGCAGTGGCGCGATCATAGCTCACTGTAGCCTTCACCTCCTGGGCTCAAGTGATCCTCCCACCTCAACCTCCCCAGTAGCTGGGATTACAGGCATGTGCCACTATACCTGGCTAATTTTTTTGTACTTTTTATAGAGACAGGGTATCGCTATGTTTTCCAGGCTGGTCTTGAACTTTTGGATTCAAGTGATCCTCCTGCCTCGGCCTCCCAAAGTGCTGGGATTATAGGCATGAGCTACCATGCCTGGCCTAAATATTTATAAATTAATATATATAATGTGATAGAGTATATATTACAAACATACCACTTAAATGTTATATAAATTAGTACAGTAAGTTAATGTATTATATCTGTTTATTTAATGGTTAACACAAATAGAAAATTTATCAATTTATACATCGTAATAATTAGTTTTTAAATAATTAAAAAATTGAGTAGACTTCTCAAATTTGTTGCCATTTTATAGGAATCCTGATCAACTAATGTCAATTTAGCTCCTGGCATAGGTAAAACTTCTTATAAATTGTAAACTCTCTTTTGCTTATATATCTTGCTGTGTTGTGCTATGAAATGTATATAAAACATCGAAATTAGAGAGGTATAAGGAGACAGCTGAAGGCCACATAATTTGTGCCAGTGCATGCAGTTAGGTTATAGGTCTATAGAAGGCTATTTATGTCTTTCCTTTTTATTCTTCTGAAACATTCAGTCTTTTCTCTCTGTCTTATATTTCTCCCTATTCACTTTACAAACTGCCTCAGCCCCACCTCCCTTCTGGAATTCTTTCTCCAAGGCTATAGTTCTCAGTCCTGGCTGCACACTGAAATCTCTTGGGTACCTTTAGAAACTACTGACGCACTTCTGGGAAGATGGTGGTGGAACCAGTAGGACTAAGCAAGTCTCAGTGTGAGTGAGTGAGTGTATGGAAAATTTTGTGTATGTGTCTGTGAGTAAGTGGGTGTGTGAGTGGCTGAGTGAGGACTCGGGAGCAAGTGGCCAGGACTCCCCTGGGGAAGCAGCTGGTGCTGTTGCTGCTCTGCTTGAACCCTAGTTCTGCCTTGGGCCTAGAAGCCAAGCGCCATTTAAAAATAATCAGCAAAGCCCTTCCCTGGAAGAAGCTGCTGGGAGTGACTGATGGCTTCAGGATCTGCCTCACCACCATAGCGTCTGACTGCACATTGGCAACAAGGGCTGTGGAGGGAGCACAGCAAGGGAGCCAGAGGCAGAGCCCCAACTGGAGAAGAAGAAACAGGCACCCTGCCACCATCTTGAAAACTGGGCAGGGAAGTGCTCTGGCTTACTCACAACAGACTGACAGACTTATTCTGTGATGGTGGGTTAACTACTCAGGGGTTGATCGTGACCCAAAGGGAATACCCCGAAAGCACAAACTCTGGAGGGACAGGATGAGTGATGAGTCTTGGGTGCCCCACCTACCACCCTGATTCAGCCAAAAGGTGTGACCAGAAAAGGATGAGGAAGTCTCCCAAAGAGATCAGCGGTAAGTCTGGGACTGACCCAATCGCTTCCTCCCCTGTAATCCTTTTAATGTCAGAACCACATGGCTGGGGCATGACTAAGAGGAATGAAACCAGGAGGAACCTGGAAGTTAGCCACCATAGGAGGATTCTACTCCAGGATAAGCCTGGCTGGGGCTCCCCCCACCAGCACCTGGGGAAGAGACAACACCACACTCCCCCCACAGGAAGGGACCCCCTGACCATATGAGAGTGGGAGGGGAGGACTGACGCCCCACTCATCCCTACCACTTCCTCCACTTTCCCTGGGCGGGACACAGGGGAGATTGTGAATGAGACTGTATCGCTACAGGAGACAGCAGAGGGGACAGACCTGTGTGCAGCTGAGAGGAACAATTTTAGGACCTGCTACAAGAAGGCATGTTATTTTTTGTTTTCTTTCTTTTTTTAAAAACATATTTTTTCTTTTTCCTTTGTGCATGAATGTGTATGTAAGGGTTTGATCTGGATTCCCTCCAACTTTTTTTTTTCTTTCTTCATTTGTTTTTTGTTTTCTGTTTATGTGAGTATGTGAATGATTGCGTGTTCATCTTTCAGTTTTTTTGTTTGTTTGGTTTTCTTTTTATTATTCTCTTTTTAAAGTTTTATATATGTGTGAATGTATGTGTGAGGTTTGATTTGAATTTCTTTTTTTCTGTTTTGTGTTGGGCATGTGTGTGTGTGCATGTGTGTTTGGTTTCCTGTTTTTCCCTTTTTTTGTTTGTTTTGCTTTGTTTTTTCTTTTGCAGTTTGCTTTGGTTTGTGTGTGTGTGTGTGTGTGTGTGTGTGTGTGCGCACGTGTGTGTTTAATTGTTTTTTGCTTTGGTTTCTGCTTTTGATTTTGTGGGTTTTAAAATTTTTGTCCATCTTACTTCATTCTACTTTTCTCTGTTCTCCTCAGTGCTGTTACTGTATATTAGACTCAGGGGATACACACATACCCACTGCATCATCGTATAGAGTGGTGGTGGGGAGTGGGTCTCAGGGAACCCATACCACAATCATTGTGATTTGCAAGTAGTTTCTGAATCCTAGCTCCCCATTCTCCACCTCATTCAACTCTCAAAACTATAAGAGACATCAAAGCTTCCAACCCACAGTCCTGCTTCAAAAACAGAATGAATTCAGAGCCCTGGTCAGGGAAGAATAGAGGACTGAGCAAACATCAGAAGTGAAAGCTTCTCCCACTGCTACTGAATAACAGAACTAAAGAGAAAAGAAAGAGATCTGTCACAAATGAGGAAAAATCAATGGGAGAACATAGGTAATTCCCAGTGTAACAAAGAGAAAATGCCAGAAAAATCAGACCACAGAGCCCACCAATGAAAGCCACCACTAACTGGCCCAGAATACAAAAGGAATTAGGAAATGGATGGAAAGAGTGAATAGGACTCAAGATAGATAAGATGCAACACTGAAAGAACTTGTAACAGAGATTTTGGCCATAAAAAATTTCATCCAGGAAATAAATAACAAGATGACCAGCATGGGAAGCAGAAATAATCAAGTAGAAGAGAGAATCTTAAAACTTGAAGACCAAAATATGGAATTAACCTGATCTGTAAAAAACATAGAAAGAAAACTCAGAAAGAAAGAACAAAGCTTCAAAGAGATGCGTGATTCAAATGTGAGACATCAAATGAGAAGAACAACCCCTAGACACATAGTAATTTGCTTACACAAAGTAGGCACAAAAGAAAAAATCCTAAAGACAGCAAGAGAGAAAGGTCAGATTACCTACCTGGGAAAACCAATCAGAATAGTAGCAGACCTATCAGCAGAAACACTATAAGCAAGAAGGGACGAAGTCTAATATTCAAAGTCCCCAAAGATAAACAATTTCACAGAAAACGTCCACAAAACAAAAAGCTGGTTCTTTGAAAGAATTAACAAGATTGATGGACCCCTAGCCAGAGTGACCAAGAAAAAGCACAAATAAACACAATCAGAAATGCAAAAGATCAAATCACAACTGACCCCAAAGAAATACAAAAGATTATCAGAGACTAGTATGTACACCTGTATGGAAACAAACTTTATAACCTAAATGAAATGGAGGATTTTCTGACATCACAAAACCTCTCAAGGTTGAAACAAGGAGACATTGAGACACTCAATAGACCAATAACAATCCAGGAAATTGACTCTATCATAAGAAAACTACCTACAAAAACACAACAAAACAAACAAACAAACAAAAAACACTGGACCAGATAGCTTTCCAGTGGAATTCTACAAAACATACAAGGAGGAGCTGATACCAATCCTATTAAAAGTATTCTAATGGAATTCTCCCCAAATCATTTTACGAAGCTAACATCACACTGATACCCACACCAGATAAAGATCCAACAAAAAAAAAAGAGTACTACAGGCCAATATCCCTAATGAACACAGATGTAAAAATTCCCAACAAGATTCTGGCAAATCAGATCCAACAACACATCTCAATAATCACCCACCATGACCAAGTATGTTTCATCCTCAGATGAAGGGCTGGTTCTACATCTGCAAGACCATAAATGTAATTAAATACATCAACAGATGTAAAAACAAGAACCACACGATTACATCATTAGATGCAGAAAAAAGCCTTTGATAAAATCTAGCATCGCTACTTGACAAAAACCCTTGAACACCTAGGCATAGATGGAACATACTTCAAAGTAGTAAGCACCATCTACGATAAACCCACAGACAGCATATTGCTAAATGTACAGAAACTGGAAGCATTTCCCCTGAAAACTGGAACAAGACAAGACTGCCCACCCTCACCCCTCCGTTCAACATTGTGTTGGAAATCCTAGCAATAGCAATTAGACAAGAAAAGGAAATCAAGGGTATCCAAATAGGAAAAGGAGAGTCAAGTTATTCCTCTTTGCTGATGATATGATCCTAGACTTTGAAAATCCAAAAAAATTGGTCAAAAACCTCCTTGCACTGATAAAGGACTTTGACAAAGTCTTGGGGTACAAAATAAATATGCAAAAGACAGTTGCATTCTTATACACCAACAACAAACAGGCAGAGAACTGGATAAAAAGCACAATCCCATTCACAATAGTCACACACAAAAAATGAAATATCTTCCTACCAGAGAAGTGAAAGACCTTTACAATGAAAACTACAAAATACTGCTTAAAGAAATCAAAGATGACACAAACAAATGGAAAAATATTCCATGCTCATGGATTGGAAGAATCAACATTGTTAAGATGTCCATCCTACCCAAGGCAATCTACAGATTCAATGCAATACCCATTAAATTGCCAACATCATTCTTCTCAGACCTGGAAATGACAATACAGAAATTCATATGGAAACATAAATGACCATGAATAGCCAAAACAATCCTTAGCAAAAAAAACAAAGCGGGGAGTATCACACTTCCAGACTTTAAACTTTACTATAAGGCTACAGTAATCATAACAGCCTGGTATTGGTACAAGAACAGGCATACGGACCAATGAATCAGGCGGGAGATTCCAGAAGCAAAACCTCAATTCCTCAATTAACTCATCTTTGACAAAGCCTCCATCAACAACCACTGGGGAGAGGAGAACCTTTCAGTAAATGGTGCTGGGAAAACTGGCTGACCACATGCAGAAGAATGAAACAGGTCCCCTACCTATCACCATACACAAAAATCAACTCTAAATGAATCAAAGACCTAAACATAAAACCTCAAATTATAAGAATCTTAGAAAATGCAGGAGACATCCTTATGGAAATTGGAGCTGGCAACCATTCCTGATCAAAACCCCAGGTGTTCGTGCCATAAGAGATAAGATAGACAAACGGGACCTCATCAAACAGAAAAGTTTCTGCAAAACAAAAGAAATCATCCAGAGAGCAAGGATACAGCCCACAGAATGGGAAAAAATATCTGCCAACTATATATCTGACAAAGGCCTAACATCCAGAATCTACAAGGAACTAAAACCTGCTGAAGGCAAAAAAACAAACAGCTCCACTAAAAAGTGGGCAAAAGACATATATAGTCACTTCTCAAAAGAAGATAATACAGGCAGTCAACAAACACACAAGTGCTCAGCTTACTCATCATCAGAGAAATGCAAATCAAAACCACATCGAGAGACCACCTAACCCCAGTAAGAATGGCAATCATTAATAAAAGAAACAACAACAGATGCTGGAGAGGATGTGGAGAAAAAGGAACACTTCTGCACTGCTGGAGGGAATGCAAACCAGTTCAACTTCTATGGAAAACAGTGTGGCAACTAGAAATTGACCTTCCATGTGACCTAGAAATCCCCCAACTGGGAATATACCCAGAGGAACTCAAAGCATTCTACAAAAAAGAGACCTGCACACACATGTTTATTGTAGCACTATTCACAATAGCAAAAACATGGAACCAATCATGCTGCCCATCAAAACTGGACTGTACTAAAAAAAATTTGGTACGTATACACAGTGGAATATTACACAGCCATAAAGAAGGACAAACATATGGACTTCGCAGCAACTTGGATGAATTTAGGGTCAACAATATTCAGTGATCTATCATAGAAATGAAGAACAGAGTACCATATGTTCTTACTCATAAGTGGACCCTGAACATTTACCATAATTCCATAATACTATAAGAAAGGGATTGGCAGTAGTGGGATACTGCTGGGGTGCGATGGGGGGAGAACACAACATTAATAAGGGTACCTGATCTCAAACCAGGCAAAGTGGGGACCAAAGGGAGGCCCAAACTTTACCTGTATGATGTCCACTTGTATACCTAATCCTGAATTGCATCCCACATCTTTAAATTAAAAAAAAAATGTATATATAATGAAACTACTAATGCCTGGGTCCTTCCACCAGAGATTCTGACTGAACTCTTCTGGGGCATTGCCAAGGTGTCAGGAGCTTTTAAAGCTTCCCAGGTGATTCTCCTGTGTGGCCATAGGGAGACCACGTACTGTTCTGAGGTTTCTAGGCCAATAAAATGGCCCTGTCTCAGTCTTCACTGTACTTGTCCTCCTTACAGCATTGGACATTACAGATTACTCATTGATTCTTGGAAGTTTATTTGGGGGACATTATTCTGAGGCTCCTGCTTAACTTTTATTCTCTGGCTACTTTGGTAACTTGCTCATTTATGGGCATTCTTCCAGACTTTGCTTCCTGCCTTCTATTCTACAAGTACACTCTTGGGGCTTCAAGTATTACCTCTGCGCCTAAATCTCCCAACTGTATGTCTCAAAATGGACTTTTTTCATTCATCCTATGTTTATGGAGCCCATCGTCGAGTTGGATGCTGGGTGTATTGTGATAAAACTCCTGCTTTCCCTACTCTATGTCCTCCTCACTAAAGGGTATCTTCACTTAGAACGACTTTCACCTAAACTAAAAAACAAAACAAAGCAAAACAAAACAACTCATTTTCCTTTATAAACAAACATCTCTTCCTAACTACCAAATTGTATCAATTGCAATACTTTTACACTAGTTTTAGAAGTTATTTTAGAAATTTTATTCTTTTTTTCTCCTTTACCCCTTTTGTTCAAACTATGGACTAGTCCTAAGACTTGCTGCTTCTTTCATTTTGTTTGCAGTGTCTCATATCAATTTGATCCATTCCATTTCTCTTCATGTCACACAGCCCAAGTCTGCATCGCCTCATACACAGGTTACCACTGTGGTTTCTTTACTTAGGTTCTTCTCTACCCATCATCATTGGATTTGAGCTCATCTCCCTAACATACATCATGTCAGCCCTGTGCACTTGTACTCTCCTGTTCGCAACTTTTTCAAGCACAAATTCCCGTGCTGCCCTTCATAATTTGTTGTTAGCTCCACTTAGTCACTTTCCTCTTTCATTTTAGAGTTCATTTTCACCTTTCTCAGGAGGTTGTACCAGCCTACAGTAGAAAATTCATGTGGCTGGGTTCATGAGGGCAGAATTTCAGTTTTGGTGGTGCTGCAGGTCAACCATGTGATAACACTTCTTTGGGCTCTCATCCACTTCCTGTGTTAATAAGTGGGTAAGAGTCTAGTGTGTTTTCAAAATCAACACACATTGTTATTTTCTATTAGATATCAACATTGCCTGTTCAGGCTGGTCTGCTCATGGTTTCCCACAAGGACCGGAAGAACACTCACATCTGCTTCTTTGTTTATGGTTCCAGCCTCGTTTGGGGTGGGGGGTCCTTTCTTTGCCATCCACTCTTAAAATCCACTTCAGCTACCAAGGTCCTCTTAGCTCCTTTGTGAAATATTCCCTGACTCCGTGGACTGGCCAACCATTGGTCATTTCTCCCTCTTTTGAGTTCTCTTTACATTTTGCATCGGTACCACTCCATAGAGTTCTTGATTCACTGGAATTTTTCTGAGGTATCCCCTCAATTAGTCTGTACCCATTGAAGACAGGGTATGTATGTACCTTCTATTTTTCCATCTTCCCTTTTCCAAGTTCCACCCCCACTAACTAGTCTAGTGTTGACTGATTGTGTCTGAGGTAGAAAGAGTACTTCTGGGATTCCTCCCAAGATAAGTTCATTAAGTTCAAACTAATGAAAACATTTTAAAAATCTGGATTCTGGAGGATTCTGGAGGACCTTGGAAGTAATCAAATTCCTCAAACTTCAGCCACCCCTGCTGCTGAATCCAAAACTGACCAAAGCCCTTGTGAACATTCTAATTTGCATTTTTTGGAAGAAGAGTGATATGGAGTAGTGAAAAACTAGGAGACTCTGAAAATCCTGACAGGTCTATCAGTTCAGGTGAAGGGTCCAAGTGTGCAAAGATATCAGTTTTTATTTCTTCTAAGATGAGTCTGAGTGTGTGTACATGGTATGCACATGCACTAAACCTGGGGAATGTAAATTAGTCACAGTGAGGGTAACTCAGAATGTGCTATTACCCATGATGGCAAAAAATACAAGGCAAAGTGAGAACAATGAAATTTTATGATTCCTGAGGTATGGAAAAAGAGACAATAACTTGTCCAATCTGAGAATTAAAATCTAAGAATATACAAATATATGTATAAATCTTATTGCTTATGCCTAGCATTCTCTATGTGATGAAAGTCCTTAATGGAAAGGTACTCTAAGTAGTATATCATTTATCCTGCAAGCCTGGTACCAAAAAAAAATCTGTATTTATGATTTATGATTTAGGTTGCTATTTAATTTATAAAAGAAATTTTCAGGTATATATGCTTAAAAAAACAAGTTCACATGCTGTTTATTTCAAAAATCAGCTTCTAAAACTCAATTTACACATCAAGTTTTCAAGAATATGATATTGTTTGACTCAAAGAGCACTTATGTATTACTTATGGACTTACCAGAAGTACAGCATAGTCCTAGGATAGAGAAAGTCATAGATGGCTCATAGATACTTCTGTTCTTCTACCTGGACATGGAAGACTTACCGTAACAAGAATCTGTGACTGAGCAGGAGGCAGCGAAATCTATCTGTAGGAATGAGTCTTCATTCACAGCTATGTCTGTGGTGACCACATAACGGGTGCTGGCCTTTTCGATGAAGACCAGGGCGTCACCAATGGAGCCACACACAGGCATTTTGGTGCCTCCTGGGTGAAGCAGCCATTTCCTACTATCTAGAGTTGTGAAATCATCTTCCAAGACTGTATTACCAGAAATATTTCCTCCAATAAGAATCTGAAACGCATTAAAAAAAACCCCAAATTTTCAACTTGGTTTTAAGATGTGGGAAAGTTTGGACTTTCTTGTTTGTTTGTTTTTATGTCAGGCAGTTCAGAACTGGCACTACACAGCTAGCATAATGTTAGGGGGCCTTTCAGAATGCTCTTGTTTATCTTTATGTGGTATGCTTGCCCATCTGGCAAGAAACTACAGAAAACAAATCAAAAGATTGACAAAACCATTCACAGTCCACATGGGCCAAATTGTGCCTTTGGAAACTACACATATCCAAGCTGTGAAAGCAAAATTTGGCTTATATGTGATTATTTTCCATGTAAAATTTCTATTTAAGGACAATTGTACCCTAAGGCATTTCAGTTCCAATTCTTTGCATGGACTCTACGGTTTGTTAACAGGTTCTTTGAGTTCTATTTGATACACATTTTATTATATATAAAGAGCCTTTAGAGCAGTCTATAAGGGTATTGGGAAGAGTTATTTATTTTTTTCTTCAAAGGCTAGGAAAGAGGATTTGGGAACTACTGCATGTGGCACCAGTGCTAATTTGCACATTTTCCTTTTCAGAGAATTATAACCTTGTATCATGCTTGATAAAGTCCCTCCATCCATATGGCAGTATCCTCTATGAGCAGGACTTGAGCCTTCTGTTGTTTTATTTTTATAAGCTTAGGCAGTTGAAGAAATAGAAAATGAAAGGAAGCTAAATGCCATATCTAATTTAGCTGTGTGCCCTTGGGCAAGTCACTCAACTGTCTGTGCTGGGCTTTGACTACGAGTAAGAAGGTTGGACTAAATACTTCTAAGGACACATTTCAGCTCAAATGACAATTAAAATAGTTAATAGTTAATATTGAAGGTACTGACCTGGTCAATAACCCAGGGGCTGTAGAAGTGCCCATTCTCAGATGGTTGCCACCAGCGGAGACGAGTAGAACCAGAACGGGCTTTCAAGGGTATCTCCAGGGCAATGTACCTGCCCACATTGCTGGAGTTGCTGAAAAGGAATTCTTGAAGGAGACTCCATGACAGACCACCATTTAGGGAATACTGTAGAAGCACAGGTTGGCTCCTAGGGTCTGGAACACCTTTACCACATCCCAGTCTCATGAAGAACTGCACAAATCTGACATTAGCAAATGTTACTGGAGACTTTTACTTTAATGAGAAATTTACATTATTAACAAAAGACAAGCACACAAGGGTTATAGGGGGAGAGATGACTGTAATGAATATGATGATTTAATGAATGTCCAAAGTCATCACTTCAGAGTCTGATTTTCCTTTCTAATGCGACAGGGAGTTAATTAAACGCGAAGTCTGATAAAAGGCAATTCTGCATCCATATTTGTATCTTACATCTCTTCTTAGAGGAGAGGCTGAGGGAAATGAGCATTCACGTGAACCCTCTGGCAGTTCTGTAAGGATATGGGAGGGATCTAAAGGCTGTGCAAGTTTGGGAGTATGCATGTTCATCTATATAAGATAAGTTTGGATCCTTAGTGTTTGAAACTGGAAGAATATAGTTAATGTAATTTATGCCACATTATTGGCAAGATCATCCTTTCTCAGTTTTCACCAGTAGTTTTTCAGATCTCCTATTATTGGTTTTGGGAGACACATTTAAATTCACCAGTTGTAGCACCTCTTTGTGAAAGGCCAGGCATCTTTTGGAAGAGGTATGTCAAACTTGGGCCTCATTTCTCTTTTTTGTGCCAGGGCAGGGATCATGAGTGTGGGGTGGTGGTGGTGGCTGTGCCAGCCTCTGACTGTTGCTGGGTCTGGGGATGGATGATACTGGCCACTGAGAACAGTGGCAGTCAGCCAGTGGCAATGTTCCCAGCTGGCAGGGAGGTGGACAGAGTGGCAGCAACCAGCTGGGTGCCAGTGAAAACTAGCTCACATATTATCTTTGGCAGGCAAGCTGCTGGTGCCTGGCCTGGCCATGATGCTAGCTGGTAATGCAGAATAAATTTTACATGTAACCCAACATACATACCAAATAAGGTATGCATGCCAGACATGGGAAATACATTGGGATGTATAATAAAAAATATTATCAGTACCATATACAAAGCCAATCATTCCTCATGAGTTCTCCCTCCCCATTCATTTGTCTCATGACCCTGAAAAAATTGGGATTTTATATGGAGCATTTTCAGGTCAATATATGCAAATCCTACACAGCATGCTACTGAGATGAGCTACATAATGGAACTTTTAACATTGAATTCATGAAAACCTACATGGTTAGTGCCTAGTGATGTTTACATTTAAAAAACAATAATCATTTACAGAAAAAACTTTTGGCATATTGTCTACTTGTATTGAGAAAAACTCTATATGAATTTAGTGATAAACCATGTCAGAATAACTTATTTGGAAAAACCTAATAATTTGTCAATCAGAGCACTTAGCTGCTAGTAAAAATCTGAAATAAGAAACATCAAATTAAAGTATATGCATTAAATTGGGCTAAAATAAATACAATCTCATTTCTGTAATTGTAAAATTATTTTACAGATAGAACAGTATTTTCTATAAAGCATGATCAAATTTATGATCAATAAACAAAAGATTTAGCATAAAGAGAGAATGAATATGTTAAGATGTATTTTTAAATACTCTAAAATAGTTCAAAACACAAAAACATCACTTCTTTGTTCACTTGCAAAAATAGGTCAGGTTCCATCTTACACGTGTTAAACTGCCTTTTTTACTTTCCTTGTGAAGTTTTCAGCTCATCAAATGACCAAGGGATACACATCTTGACAGGACATAATCATCTGAGCCAGTTTAAAATGTTTGTTTCTGAAGGACTGTGCTCAATTTAGAAAATGACTACTTAGAACATGTGAGTGAGTCATTGGAAGGATAGTTATAAAGAATAAGGCTGCACTTCAAATGTTCTTAACTTAAATTGCTAATTGAGATAAATTAATTGTGAATGATTTGAAGACGTATTACATTTCAACTAAGCTTTCTACTAAGCATGTAAATAATTTCTATGGAGTTCAAGTGATAATGAAAAGTGTTGGGTAGAAGGTGTATAAAGAAGATGCAATATTATTTTCTTAAAGTTAAAGCAAAATAAACATGGTTACTTCTCAATCTCAGTCTTGTAAAATACCAGTCATTAACTTTTGTCTCTTTAGCAATGCCTCCTTCCAGTGAAGTTTTTGAACAAATTTCTCCCAGTTTTAGAATAGAAATTATGTAAATTGTGTCTTAGCGGAGGTTTTGACAACACAGAAGTTAAGTATTTCTAATGGAAGGCCTTGTCTGTGAGATTGTTCTGCTTCTTTCGGATTTGATTATGTTCTACTACTGTTCATCACAATGTGGTTTTTCAGCAGCATTTATCAATGATTACCTAGCATATGATAAATCCAGCTCTCGTGTCATCAACATGCGCAAGCCATCTTCATTGAAAAAGAGGTTGTTCCCACTAGAAAGAATTCCACACTTGCGAGATGGCTTTCCACCACTCATTAGTAAGAATCTATCAGATTCTAGCTGACCTAAAAAAAAGAGGAAAATGTGGTTTACCTATGACCCCAAGTATAGTAAGTTGTATTGTATTTTTCAAAGAAATATGGCAAATGTGTTATGTAGTTTTAAAATGAAGTCATAAATATTAAACTCCTATATTTTGGGATAAGAGGTTTCTTCAACATTTTAGCTTGTTTGAATTGTTTAGCTTTGGCTGTATAATTTAAGGGTCCATGTGACAGGAGGAAGGAGCCTCTTCCTGAGTATCTATGGCCCAGCAAGGTGGGTCCCCTCTCTCTTCTGCTCCTCCACACCGAACAAAAAGACAATGGCTAGCCAAAGGATGGTTCAGGCCCAAAGCAAGGGAAGATATGTGGCCTCTCCATCAGCCTCCTTTACTGTGTCCTTTCTAATGTGAGAATAGTTTCAGGCAGATATACTATAATTTTTTAAATTTTATTTATTTAATTTATTTATGTATTTATTTTTCCTCTCTTAATTTTTATTTTAAAATTGTGGGGTACAATTCAGGGTGAGGTATACAAATATTCATTGTGCAGGTACCCATGTTGATGAGGTATGCCCCCCCCCACTCCAGGCAGATATCAACTACTGTCAATTGCACCTCCCCGCTCCCCCCACCCCCCGGCAGCTTCCCGCTTCTGTCAATCCTTTTCTTATAGGATTACGGTAGTTATTCAAGGTCCACTTATGAGTGAGAACATGTGATACTCAGCTCTTTGTTTCTGTGAGAGATCACTCAGTATTATTTTGAGTCAGAGTCTCACTGTCAATCAGGCTGGAGTGCAGTGGCATGATCACAGCCACCACAGCCTCAACCTGCTGGGCGCAGGCAATCCTTCTGGAACTACAGGCATATATTACCACACCCAGCTCATTTTTTTGATTTATTGTAGAGATGAGGTCTTGCCAAGTTGCCCAGGCTGGTCTTGAACTCCTGGGCTCAGGCAATCCTCTTGTCTTGGCCTCCCAAAGTACTGGGATTACAGCTGTGAACCACCATACTCAGCCTACTATAACATTTTAAAAATCAGTTATTAATGGGAAAAGTTTTAGCATAATTTATCATTGCCTGTTAAATAATGTCTTTTGAAACCAGTTCTCAAATCTGTTCCAATACTTATCTTAGACTTAGCTTAATTTTTTTCATTGTACATATCACATAAGATTTACCATTTTAACCAACTTAAAGTGAACACTTCAGTAGCATTTGGTATATACATACACAGTGTTGTATAGCCATCACTGCTACTTAGCTCCAGAATTTTTTCGTCAGCCCAAAAGGAAATCTTGTACGCATTAAGCAGTCACTGTTCTCTACCCACTCCTCCTGCCCTGGCAACCACATATCTGCTTTCTGTCAATAGATTTGCCTATTCTGGATACTTCACATAAATGGGACCAAATAATATGTGGCCTTTTGTGCCTGGCTTCTTTCATTTAGCATGTTTTCAAGGCTTATCTGTGTTGTAACAGGTATTTCATTCCTTTTTGTTCCATTGCATGGCTATACCTAGATCTAGTTTTAAAATATATTAGAAAACCACAAATATAACAACTGTACAAAAAACTTGGCTAAAAGAAAAAAATCCTTTAAGTCCACTATCCTAATATAGATAGCTTTTTTCCCCCCTCTTTTGAGTCAGGGTCTCACTCTGTCGCCTAGGCTGGAGCACATTGGCACAATCATAGCTCAACACAGCCTCGACCTCCTGGGATCAGGCTATTCTTCAGCCTCAGCCTCCCAAGTGGTTGGAACTACAGATGCGCACCATCATGCCTGGATAATTTTTTGATTTTTGTGGGAGTAGAGATGAAGACTTGCTATGTTGCCTAGCCTGGGCTCCAACTCCTGGACACAAGTGATCCTTCCACCTCAGTCTCCCAGATTGCTGAGATTATAGGCATGAGTCACTGCACCTGACCTAGATAGCTTTTATATTTAAGAGTTTCTCTTATAAAGATGTTTTTCATAGTTTAATCAGAGTTGCATATACAATTTAAACACTTTTCCCCAATCATTACATCACATGCATTTTTCTATGTTGTGACATTACCTTCACATATAATAATGTTGAATTCTAGTTATAAAACTCAGGTACAGAAAACAAAGGACGGCTGTTTAAAGAGTTGATGGTAAAGCAATAACAGGAACTTATATTATTGTAAACTTGCTTTTTTTTCATTTAAGATAAACTCTCTGTAGGTATTTTCTAAAATTATCATTAATTATAAATTACATGTGATAGAAAAAGTGGTGAAAATAGCCTTAGTTCTCTCTCATTGACCATTATTCAAAATGGAACCCTATAAAATTCAGAACTAAATGAATTACTGGGTGTTCACAATTGTAATGGTAATGAGGAAATACTAGAGTGAAACTTAATAATTAGTTCTCTATAGAAATTGTGTTTAACATATAAGCTGCTTCACAAAGTTACATAAAATTTATGAGAATAGATTACCTTCAAAGTCATCCTTGAGAAAATCAGGATTTTTGGTGCTTATTTTACAGGTTGGACCTGAGTAGCCAGGATCACATATACATTTGGTTCCATTGATACAGCTCCCATGCCCGTTACACATCTCCTCACACTGGGGACCAATGTAAACATTATCAATAGCCCACGTCACTGGCTGAGAGCCAACAGGGTAAAACCCTTGGTACCATCTGAAACGCACAGATCTGGAAAAGAGGTACAAGTCTTTCAAAAGCTAATCAACAGAACATCTTCAAAGTAAGCATATCTTATCAGTGAATAATAGACAGTTACTGCCTGTGTACCACACTCATGAAGTAGAAAACATGATTTGTCATCTCAGAAACAAAACTCCTTTCTTTGGTCTCCAGGATTTGGCCAATAGAGTTCCTATTTCCAGTAAACCCTTCCCAATTCTCTCAGTATGTCAAAATTTCACCTGATCTTCCAATATTTTTCAAGACTGGCTTCCTTAGTAAAGATTTCTATAGCACTGCTATCTACATTCTCTATAACTAATCTTTTTTAAAAAAACAATTCACATAACACAAAATTAACCATTAACCATTTAATGAGAACAGGTCAGTAGCATTTAGCACATTCACAGTGTTGCCAAACCATCCATTTAATCTAGTTTCAAAATATTTTTGCCACACATAAAGGAAACTGCATATCCATTAAGAAGTCACTCCCTATTTCCCCCTCCCTGACATCTACCAATTCTTTCTGTCTCTATGGATTTACCTATTCTGGATATTTCATATAAGTGGAACCATACAATATGTGATCTATTGTATCTGGCTTTATTCACTTAACATAATGTTTTCAAGGTATACTAATGGTGTAACAAGTATCAAAATTTCATTTCTTTTCATGGATGAATAATATTCCATTGTACAGATATGCCAACTTTATCCATTCATCAGCTGATGAACATTTGGTTATTTCCACCTTTTGGTTATTGAGAATAGTGCTGCTATGAACATTAATGTACAAGTATTTGCTTGAATACCTGTTTTCAATTATTTTTGAGTAAGAGTAATAGTGGAATTGCTGGGTTTTAAGGTAAATGGCTAATTTTTTTACTCTCTCTTCCATAATTTTGATGGAATTTCCGTTACTACAGTTATCACAACAGGAGTTATCTAAAAGTGTATCTATTTTTGCTATTGGCTGTGGGTTTATAAAGGCCAACGTTCATGTCTCTTTTTTTGGTACCTTTTTATGGCGCCCAGTATAGTGTTTCATACATGGTAGATGGTCAGTAAATGTTTGTTGTATGTAATTTGTTGTAAGCCAAACTAAGATTTTTTTGCATTTTATCCTATAGGAAACAGAGAGTTCCAAAAGATTGTTTTCAAGATAAAAAAATTACAAAATCAGATTTATTTTTAGTTAGATGTCTCTTCTTTCTTTCTTTCTTTCTTTCTTTTTTTTTTTTTTTTGAGTTGGAATCCCACTCTGTTGCCCAGACTGGAGTGCAGTGGCCGCTCCCGGCCTCTGGGCTCCGGCGATCCTTCTGCCTCAGCCTTCCAAGTAGCCGGAATTACAGGCATGCGCTGCCACGCCTGGCTGATTTTTTGATTTATTGTAGAGATGAGGTCTCGCCAAGTTGCCCAGGCAGGTCTCGAACCCGCGGGCTCAGGCAATCCACTCACCTCAGCCTCCCAAAGCATGGGATTATAAGCTGAGCCACTGAGCCCAGCTTTATTTCTTAAATTCTTTTAAAATCAAAGACAATTTTTCTTTTGATTTAGAGATGAATTGTCCTATCATATTGTTGACAATAAGTTAGCTTCTTGGAAATAATTATATATTTAGGGAGCAGTCCATTAATGTATTTTATCATCTATAAAACTCAGGTAAAAGAAAATGGATTTATTTTAGAGGGACAGGATATAGAGAAGGAACTTGTTTTTGGGCCCTACAAATCATTCTAATTTTCAATTATCATAGAAATTACACTTTGAATAGTTTTTTACTAAAAAAAAAGAAATTAGAAGTCAAACACCAGGGTTGGGGATGGTTGGTGGGAGGGAAATGCATGTGTTAGGTTTCTAAAGTGTATGTAGTAGATACCAGAGCAGATGGAGTCAAGTTCCCACATATAATTTTAACCCTGATTTCATTGTTTATATCAAGACTCCAACTTTATAAAGCTGCCCCCAAAATGCCAGTTCATAATTAAACTTTATTTTCAAATACTTTTCAGAGTTTAGTTTTGGCAAGAAGCACTTCTTACTTTTTGAACTTTCAGACTGCTGAGCTGAGAAAAATGGCTGGAGAATTCCTTTGAACAAAAGCCTACAAGGATTTTTTTGAACTTCTTATTTATTCAAATGTTCTGAATACAAATGAACCACCTTGGTTGGATATTTATTACTGTTCACCTGCCTTGACACAGAAACTGCAAGCACTGTGATAAATGGGCTGAAGGGTCTGGTTTCACTGTGGTTCCCTTCTGCTGAAATCTTATTTTGAAAATTTCTTGCTACCATCCTCCTTAGTGAATGTCAGCATCTGTTCTCCTAAGCCAGTGGTATTCAAAGGGATCTGTTTTTTAAACATAAACTTAAAATTTCAAGCACACAACATTGCTTTCATTAAATAGGGATTTTGGTTGACTCACTAGGAAACTGCATAAAGCAAAAACAATTAGAAAGTTTTAAAGACAAAAAGACTCTAAACTAAAGGACACAAAAGTGATGGGAATAAAATTGGATGGAAGCTCAACATTTGTTCTTCAAGTGTAAATTGATTATATGTATAGGCAAAAGAGTTGGCCATTTGCACCTGAAAATATGTAATTTTTTTTTTGTATACCTAGTGTCCAACAAATGCACAAAAAAGAGTAATTTAAACATGGACTTTATATACTTTTTGCATATGGCACTTGTGCTATTACTGTGTACCATGCTAAATACAAACCAAGGAATGGTTCACTGAGTTGGAGAAAATTTAACTTTTGCCTTCCAGCAATTCATGCCTGCATGGGTTTTAAGAAGAGTGCTAATTCTTTTCCTGAAACAAGGGCTAGACAAGACTATTAAAGCAAATTCTTTTCTTCACAGAATTGGTTGAAGGCAGTTTGAAAGGTAGGTTTATATCATTCTGAGAATGGTATGCCTCCTTAACACATTTACTTTCTTTTCACAGAAATAAAAATACCATGGAATACAAATAACATGACAGTCTAAGTTCTGTACACTGTAATAGGATCATGTTTTATAGTGGCTTTCACCAGTGGGTGAAAATATAGATGTCTGCATTTCTCTAATTTAAATTTCCAAATTATATTATCATGCCTTATGTGTAAGCACAGCACAGTGGACATCACCAAATGCTAAGCGAGGGCGGTCTCCACGACACTGGATCATTCTTCTGGCATGGGTATCTTCAATCAGTGTCTCTGATTGGCAGATCTTCGTGACCTTTCTTCAAATTCCTTTAGACAAGACTATTTTCATGTGGGAACTTGCTGAAGCAAGTTCCAGTTGGCAAAACATCTAAAGTTATTGTCTACAATCTACCTTTAGGGTTGTTTTCTATTTAATTTAACTCTTAGCTGAGCAATTAGAAAAATTAGAGGTCCATTAAAGAGAAAATCTGGTGCTTCTCAGTAATACCATGATGGATTCCAGTGGAATACTGTGTTCATAGGTGCCTTAGTCCATCCAGGCTGTTATAACAAAATACCACAAACTGGATAGCTTATAAACAACAGAAATTTATTTCTCACAGTTCTGGAGGCTGGCAAGTCCAAGATCAAGGAGCCAGCACATTCAGTGTTTGCTGAAGGCTTACTTTGTGGTTTATAGATAGTGCCTTCCTATTGTGCTCTCATGTGGTGGACGAGGCAAGGAAGTCCTCTGGGGCCTCTTTTTATAAGGGCACTAATGCCCATCATGAGGGTTCCACTCTCATTACCTCATCACCTCTTAAGAGTTTCTACCTCCTAATACCATTGCCTTGGGGAAAGAAGGTAGAATTTCAACATTTTGAAGGGGACATGAACATTCAGACCATAATGGTGCATAAGTGATTGGCTGGCCAGGCCTTTTCCCCTGTCTAGACCATATGCATGGTCTTTTGGCAACTGTGCTTCTGTTAGAGCACTTGGCTTCCTGGCCATAGCTGATAGGCGCAGATTTTCTTTTCTGGAAATCTGGAATTAAGAGGCCCAGAAAATAAAAGCGATGGTTTGCTGAGTGATGTTAATGTCAGCATGATAAAAAGGAGAATCACAAACTTCTGTTGCTGAGGTCCTCACAATTCCCGAGTGAAGTCCAGACAATTCCCCAGTATCTTTCCAACAACTTTTTCCACTTTTTTGTAAGCCTCTTTATATTCTTGCAACATGCAATCTTAAATAATACAACTGATTTTGGATTAAAAGTTTTTCCTGAAGTATTTTTTCCCGCCTGATTCTGCTGTAGATATATTGCCCCGAAAACAAAGGTAGCTTTCTTGCAGTGCTGACTGAGTCATCAGCTCTATCTATTCATATGATATTCAGAGACTCTCTGGCTTCCTCTGGCTATCAATTTGAGAGAACCTTGAGGATATTTTGCTTAGTAATGCTTATTTTTTAAAAAAGATAGTTGGATTTCCTATTAGAATAATGTCCTGGTGTAGTAGCAAGGATTAGTAACACAGCACAGTTGGCAACACAAAATATTAAAGTCCTTAGCAATCAAGTTATAAAAACGATGGTGATTAGATGATGAAGAATGAATGGATTTATGTTCAAAGAAAATGCAGACTTTTAAAAATTCACTTTCACCCTTTTGGAAAAGTACTAGGTATTAGCAGTTTTTCTTAAAGATCCAAGACTTCTAATTATGCTCAGTTTCATGTCAGGAATATAAATCGATTTCCATATTGAAAGTATGGTATTAGTACTTTCTTCTTTTCTGACATACTCTGAAAGAAAAAAATTCTTTATTCTGAGAGAAAAGACAGAAATTCTGAGGCAGGCTGCTTTGTTGACTTCCTCTCTTTGTTCATTTATATTATTAGTTTTATTTTTTGAAATATACTTTTCATTTCATTTCTATTAGGGTTGAAGAACTTTATCTCCAAGTTGCTTGTCAACAGAAGAGTCAAATATACGTAACAAGAATGCTGAGAGGTTGAAAAAGGAGAAAAGCTTGGGGGAAATGTGCCAACAATTTTTTATTTTATGAGAAACCAGGAATATTCTATGGACTTCCATCCTTCCTACGTTCTCTCTCCCTGCATGAGAGACAGAGGTAGATGTTTGAAAGTCATAAAATTCTAACTGAATTTATATTGAGGGCAGGAAGAGAGTCACAACATTAGGGGGAAACCATACTTCTGTTGCTTCCTGATTCATCTAATAAACAGTCACCGGGATATGAACCTACCACAGGGTGTAGTCCACAGTGTGTTTTTAAATTCTACCTTCAAACTATTAGTAGTTCTGTCAGCTCAGTGTCCTGCATTTTAAATATCCCTTGACCTGCTTCAAGTGAGAACTAGGGAAGAAGTGTAAAGAGGACATTTCTGCTGATAAAGTGGCAAGTCGACGATGGCTTCAGGGATAAACTGTCAAATGAGAAACAAATGTGGTATCAAGCAGCAGGTCCTTACCCGCAAAGGTGCAGCTTCCCAAAGTGCACGACCTCCCTCCTCCAGCCTTGGGTGGTTCCCGCATAGTAGGTGCTGCTTGGGTGGTGCTCAGTGGAACATAAGGAGCTAACATGGCTGCTGCTGTGGTAGCAGAGGGGCAGCAGTAGGTGCCAGGTTGCCCCAAAGTCCCTGGAAAATTCCAGTCTCACTGGATCAGCAGATGAGCTATCAGTTGAGCATCCAACATTGATCTTGAGGAAGAAGGAAAAAAAAATGATACAAATTACCTCAGAGCAACAAGCCCCGAAATGATTCACCACTTCATTATTTTCCAGAGTCCATTTTCCTGGGAACTGTCTTGCTGAAATATTAAACACGAAAAAATTCTGTTTTGCCTAACTGAGTAATATTGAATATTACCTTCAAATTATAATTTTTCATAAAACCTCAAAGGAACTTGTGAAACATTTATTTTACCTCATTTTATAAAATACTAGGAAATGGGCAAGACAGAGGCTGAGACAATTCCATCGTTTACCTTTGACTCACTTTCCTAGCCAAGCCAAGTAAATCATAATAAAAGACTTTCCCTAATCCTACCTATTAGCTTTTGTCCCAGTTACTAGGTAGGAATGTTTTCTATTTTCCTTCTTATGACACCTTCTAAATAATCCCAAACGTTTTGTACATGGAGAATCTTCAACACATGTTCAATATCTATATAATCACTGTCCCTATTTCCCTGGCATGGGGAAAGACCTTTTAAAAAACCGTATATACTGTATTTAAGGTGTATAACATGCTATTTTGATATAATATACATAGCGAAATAATTACTACAGCCAAGCGAATTAATTCATCCATTGCCTTCCACAGTTATCTTGTGTGTGTATGTATGGTAAGAGCCCTTAGAATCTACTCACTTAGCTAATTTTCAGTAAACAATACTATATTATTATCTATAGTCCTTATGATGTACATTAAATCTTTAGGCCTATTCATACTATATAACTGTAAGCTTGTATCCTTTGACCTACTTCTTTCCACTCCTTCCCCAATCCCTCCTCCCACTCACCCCCTGGTAACCACTGGTCTACTCTCTGTTTTTATGTAAAGGCCTTCTTAACCATTAGGGAAACAACCATTCCATTCTTTTTTTCGTGCTTTCAAGTGCATTAAATGAAAAATACATAAGTGCATGCAATTCTTTCTATGAACAATTTCCCCTTTCCAATTGTGATTAACATTTTCTTACTATCACACTATCACATCATAGCAACCAGATATTAATATATATTAATAGCTATGTATAACTATATATAGCTAAATTTATATATAAATAAATAAATATTATTATATATATTGTGTGTAAACTTACTCCTTTTCCTTCTGATGAGCAAACTATTGACATTTGATAAACTTTTCAACCATGGGCACATGTTTCTACCTGAATTCTTTTGATAAAATGACTCTTAAGGGACTAAAGGTGTTATCTTTTATCATCTATGAAGCAAGTGTCTTGGAAAGTTAATACTCTTCAACACTGACATAATGCACCATTGTTTCTGCTGATTATATCTAAGTTTTTGAAATATGTAAATATTTTCACATAAACTATTAATTCACTCTTCTGACAAATATAAGGAATGCATAAATATTAACAAAATACACAGAGAAAATATATTTGAAACCATAAAAACTGTAGTATTATTTTATCTGTAAAATTCATAACATCATGATAAATATTATATAAATATGCCAACATGGTATAGACGATAGTTACATTGACCTAGGCCCTAAGAAATGTTGTTTCACATAAAAACTGTGAAACTAACAATACTAGAATAGTATGATCCTTTTCACTTTTGTAATGTTTAAAATAATTTATTTCAACTTCCTAGTGTAGAAGGTGGGAAAACTATGCCATAGATAGTGAACAACAATTCAGAAATAAACCTTAGTATGGACAACTGGTTCTGTCAGTGAATGCGAGTTATGATGTCAAAACCTCTTATGTCCTTGCACAAAAATGGGAAGTCACAATGCATGAAATTATCTGAGATTTTCCTTTTTCCTAAGTTTTGTCCAAATTTAAGGCGTTTCGAATAGAACAAAATCAAGTACCTCAAACTGTATGATGGTGTTCTCATTCACATTTAAGTCACGGGTGGTGATGGAATGCTCACCAACTTCATTTGAAACAAACACCATGGCTGAATCCTCTTCGCTGTTATACAAGCAAAAACAAAAACAAAACAAAACAAAACAAAAACAACAACAAGAAATCCATTTAGGCAAAAATTCATCAAGATTTGTAAAGAGCAGTGGTTTTATTCTTAGATTCTCAACTGAATACTTACGGTGCTCCCTTTGATGAATATGGGCAATAAAGACCAATGTTACCACCAGGATAGAAAAACCAATTATCTTCTCTGGGCCCAAAGTCAAAGGTATCCAGAAGCATCACAGGGTTGTTTAAATTATTTCCATCAATAATGAAGTCATCAACAATCCAGATTTCTTCTTTCTTACCTAAGGAATTTTTGGATAAAGCAAGTTTTTCCAATGATGACAATCAGAAGTATATTTTTACTCATTGAAACAAAGTAAAGGACAAAAAAAACTTGGTAACAGCAGGTTAAATATATGCTTTATAGGGAAAAAAAAGATAAACTACATAAGCGTGTTTACAGTGATTAAAGTATGAAGAAATTTAAGCTTGCCACCACATTAAATTGACATAGCATGTTAAAAAGTTGGCAAAAGACATGAACAGACACTTCTCAAAAGATGACATACAAGCAGCCAACAGACACATGAAAAATGCTTGGCCTCACTAATCATCAGAGAAATGCAAATCAAAATTACAATGAGATACCACATAACTCTCGTACGGATGGCTATCATTAATAAGTTGAAAAACAACAGGTGCTAGCGCAGTTGCAGAGAAAAGGGAAAGCTTCTACACTGTTGGTGGGAATGCAAGTTAGTTTCATCTCTATGGAAAGCAATGTGGTGATTCCTAAAAGAACTAAAAATTGATCTTCTACCAGCAATTCCTCTTTTGGGAATATACCCGGAGGAACATAAATCACACTACCAAAAAGACACCTGCACATGTATGTTTATTGCCGCACTATTCACAAAAGCAAAAACATGGAACCAACCCTGCTGTCCATTGAAACTGGGCTGGATAAAGAAAATGTGGTACATACACACAACAGAGTATTATGCAGCCATAAAGAAGAACAAAATCATGGCCTTCATAGCAACTTGGATACAGTTGGAAACCATCATACTAAGTGCACTATCACAGAAACGAACTGAATACCACATGTTCTCACTCATAAGTGGGCCCTGATCACTAGTCACATTAGCACAAGGGTGGGATCAGCAGTCACTGGGGACTGCTACGGTAGGGAGGTAGGGAGGGAGGAGGGAAGGGGGCATGTAACAACACAGTGTGTACTGGCTCACTACTGGGGGAGTGAGGGCCAGCTAGAATCCCAAACCTCACCTGCATGCAGCCTACTTATGTAGCAAATCCTCACTTGTACCCCACAACTCTATAATAAAGAAACATATTTAAAGAAAAAATGAGGTGACAGCATGGAACTGCCTCACTAGTTTCAGAAAGCTGTGGCAATGCCTTGCATGTAATGTATGGGAAAGTGTGTTCTTCCAATCACAGTGGCCCTTCACTGGCAAGAGTGGGCCTTGAGTTGTGTTTTAGCGGCTTAGAGGAATCTGTAAGACATGTGATCTGTGAGAATGGGAGGTCAGTCAGCAGACTTAGAACCAAGGTGTACTAACTAGTCTATTCAAGGAACAACTCATGGCTTTTAGGGTCAACCTGCGACTTCTTAGTACCATACTTCAGTCAGGATGAAAGACTATGGCCAGTAAAACACCACCCTGACATACAATTGCATTTATTTGCTTTATCTATTTAATACAGAAGAAAAGTATTCTGTGACATACAATACTCTTATGTTTTTTTCTTAATGCTTTTCAAACCTATGTTCTATATATGTGGGAATATATAGAAAATATAGTAAAATCACTCCTTACACTATTATAGGATTTGATTCAGTGATTGAGGCAGGGTGTTTAAGGAAGATGTCATAGAATAAAATGGACAAAACACAGGCTGCCTTTACAAAGCACTGTTTGTACTGAACTTGAAATAAGGTGATAAGACCATGCCAAGCATGAATGTCAAGATTCCTCTAGGTTGCTTCTTCACTGATTTCTTTTTTTAGAATATCTCTTTTTGTGATTTTTTCTTTCTTTGCCAAGATGAAAAAAATACAATATGAATAATCATTTTCACTGATTTTTTTTAGTAAAATTCTCCCAAAATGTAAAATAGAATCTACAAACTGGGGCGTGTGGAAATAACCTGATGCTTTAAATGAAATTACAGGCCTCTATCTCTAATTCTATCACTGTTTTAATTCTAGTAGCTTGTTTTGAAAGCAGTTGGTAAAACAGGTGAAAAAAAATTTAAGTAAGCATTCCAAACACAACATGAAGACAATCCTTCTGGATTGTAAAACTGGTACATTTCTTTTTTGGACCTTTATTTGGTGATTATACAAAATACATATGCAAATATATATATATATATAGTTCACAATAAGTTAAAATTTTTATTTTATTTTTTACTTATTAGTTATAAAGGAAATACTCGGATTAAAATTTAGAGATGAAAGTATAGTTTTTCTTATCCATTTCCGTGTTACTTCCACAAAAAATCTGTTTAATGTGGTATCTCCACGCTTATTTAGGGATTAAATTTATGACTTGGTAAAGTCTGGTCCCTTATAATCAGCAGTTAATAGAAATATAGGAAGCAATAAATATTATAAATTTGTAGAATCATTTTCTGTAACAATTTGAAAATGCTATTAACTCATACATTCCATTTAGCTTATCAGTGAAGCAAGTGCATGTGATAAGAATGTTTTATCTAAGGTACTATCTGCTTGTCCTAAGTCTCTCTCGCATTTTGCTATAATGTTGTTATACATCACTAATGCCACACTTAGAAAAACTATGTATTCTCAAATAGTTTCAACAAAAATATCATTACACTGATGAAGACCTATTGGTAATGCTGGACTATTTTTTAAAACCCTTAGCTCTGTGAAAGAATTCAGCAATATTTGCATCATGAAAAGAACTTTCTAATTTGAGATCTAATTTAAAAGAAAAAAAGTTTTCAAATATAAAGAGATGATAAAGATATGTAAAGTTAAATATTTAAATATTTATTGAGACTAGTCAAAAGTGAAGTGTGTTATTGTTAAAAAGTAAAAAAACAACAGGTGTTGGCGAGGCTGTGGAGAAAAGGGAATGCTTCTATGTTGTTGGTAGGAATGTAAGCTAGTTCAGCCTTTGTGGAAAGCAGTGTGGTGTTTTCTCAAAGAACTAAAAATTGAGCTACCATAAGATCCAGCAATTCCATACTCAGAGGAACATAAATTGCTCTTTCAAAAGGACACCTGCACATGTATGTTTATTGCAGCACTATTCACAATAGCAAAACCCAGAAGCCTATTGAAAGTGGACTGGGTAAAAAAGATGACGAAATACTATATATCCGTATACATGATGAAATACTATACATGAAGAAATACTATAAATCTATAGAGAAGAACAAAATCATGTCCTTTGTAGCAACATGGATGCAGCTGAAGACCAAGACCAACATTTGAGGTGAACTACCACAGAAACAAAAAACTGAATACTGCATGGTCTCCACTCATAAGCAGTCCCTGATCACTGGATAAAGGAGCACAAACGTAGGAACAACAAAAGCTGGACACTGCTAAAGGAGGGAGCAAAGAAGAAGGGACAAGGGGGGCACACAACCACACACTGGGTACCAGGTTCACTACCAGGGCGAGAAAGGGCTTGTTGGAAGCCCAAATCACACCAGCATGCAATTTACTAATGTAGTAAATCCTCACATGTATCCCACAAATAAAATAAAATTTTACAAAGCGAAGCATGTGAAATGTGAGTGCCATGAATAGACAAGCCACTAAGTTGACAGATACTTCGTCCATACCCAGAAACAAATATGTCAACACGCCACTGTCAGTTTTGATCACAGTTTGAGAAAGCATGCATTTTTACCATTATTATAAGGTTGCCACAGTCTGAATCTTGTAGCGTTGGTTTGGGCAGTGTATGGCAAGGGAACATTAATGAAAAGTATATTGGTGGTTTGAGGGAAGTAAAACTCATCCATCAGGTGCCAAGTGATTCCTCCATTGACAGAGAATTGTAATAGAATAGAGTGAGACCTCTCTGGGGTACCTAGGAAGGAGACAACACAGGCATAAAACGTACTGTGATAAAAATGGGGAAATGGTATGTTCTTAGCTGATTCTTTTGGCATAAGTGCATAAGCTGACATATTTATATAGAGTCTTTGTAGGCCAAATGCTTCTGAAACAATTTAAGGAGATGACAGATTGGGTTTTCTGAAAGACTAGATCTCAGAATACACAGCAATCTAGGACTTGCACACAATATCTCTTTTTCTCTCTCAGATATGCACATGTATCTTTCTGTATTTAGGAAACACTGCACTCAAAGATTTTGACTCTACAGGCATCACAGTTTTACAAAGGACTAAACATTTAAATCTTTATACAGACAGAAAACTGCTGGAAAATTTATTGTATCCACAAAGATATTTTTTCAAGAAAATTATTCAGTTAATATGAAAAACCAGAATGACAAAGAGTAGGATTTAAAAAAACTCACATCTGTAAAAGAAAATTCAAGATTTATTATTATTATTATTATTATTATTATTATTATTATTGAGACAAGGTCTTGTGCTGTGGTGTGATCATAGCTCTCTGCAACCTTGAACTCCTAGGCTCAAGTCATCCTCCCAGTGCAGCCTCCCAAGTAGCTGGGACTACAGGTGCATACACCTTGTCTAGATAATTAAAACAACATTTTTTTTTTTTTTGGTAGAGATAGACAGGGTCTTGTTTTGTTGCCCAAGTTGGTCATAAACTTGGCCTTCCAAAGTGCTGAGAGTACAGGCACGAGCCATTGTGCCTGGCCCCAAATTTTTAGTAGTTAAAATGTTTTAAACTTCAAATTCTTCTAGCTAGAAAGTAGTGGTAGAAAGACTCAGGAACAGAATAATAAATTTAGTTACCATAGAAATAATATATGATTACTACAACTATATGAAATTATTTAAAATCAGTAGTTTTCTTATCCTTATATTAAGATAAACTTATATTTAAAAATTGTGAACATTTATATACACAAATATATTTGAGTTCTTCCATATAACAAAACTTACAAGCCTTAAATCTGTTATTTCTTTGTGAAGGAGAAATGGTACATGAGGAAATTTTCTTGAAGAAAAATCATGAATTCATACCCATAGAAATGACTCACCTTTTGCTATAAATCTAAGTGAAAACTGGACATACATAGTATTGGTACAATCTAGATCTCTTGAAATAAGCATCCTTAATCCTTCCTGAAAACAAAAAATAAACATGTTAAGCAACCTTATTTCATTTGCAAAATTATAATCCTTTGATTTTATATACCCCACTTGCATTTGCTTAAGTAATAAATACACATAATGACTAAGAAGAAAATTTTGTTCAATTTAAAAGGAAAAATCGAATGGTCCATGTTCTCCCTCTCTTAATGGCTTTCATTTCCAGTGCCTGAATAACACAATTTCATTCTCTCAACTGTAAGTCAGACTTTGCTGTGACTTTTATAAAAGGCAGTGCAAAAATGATAGCATTACATATCTACAGGCCCTTTTAAAAATAGCCTCCTTTGATCACAGCATGTTGTGAGAGGAGTAACGAGGCAGCACATGGAAAGTGTGCCAAGTGCTCCTGCTGGAAGCCAAGAACTAATAGGTAACTTTTTCAGGGTTCCAAGGAGTCTTAGGAACTTACTACTCCTGTGCTCGCTCTGACACTCTGACAGCCCCAGGGGCTTTCATTCAGGCTGACACGACAACACCCCCTAGTCGGTCAAGTTAAATAAGGCATAACTAAGGCAAGTCCCCATGCTCAGGCTGTAACCATCCATGCAGAGAAGCCAACGGGTGAGGAAAGAGATCACATTAGCTTTAGTAATTTTTTCTGCTAATTAACTATTTCTGGTTGCCCGGGATTGACAGCTCAGAAGGTTTTTTTTCTTCGTGTCTACAAAGGATTGCAATGAAAGCCAGCAACATAGAATTTCACTATGTAAATGTCCTAAGGTCCAAACAGGACTTTTACTTTCTCGGCTGCAACTTCTGAATGAAGTGACTCTTCAAGGATGCACCGCTGTATGATACTGAGTAGACACTGTCAACTGATTTCTTATCAGCTAACAAATACCACATGTAATTTTAGCCAGAAAGAGTAAATTTTTCCTCTTCTTCGTCACATTTATTATAGACTGCATTCCTCAACAGTTAAAAAAATAAATAATTAAATAGAGCAAGTTTCACAATAGCAATCATACACTGAGTGCCTACACATGCTGAGTTATAAAATAGACACTTTACTTCTTTATAGAACCCAGAACTACCAAGAGAAAGATGCTATTATTCTCATGTTGTAGATAAGAAAACTGAAACTCAGAGGGGCACAAGATTATATAGTTTATAAGTGGTGATGGTAGGACTCAAACCCAGATATGTGAGATTCTGAACCTTATCATCTAACCTTCATAAGATACCAATGTTTTGTTTATTAAATCTGTTTTTGGTTTTGGGAGGAAAAAAATCAGATAATGTAAAGTTTAGAATTTCAGAATCTTTTGAATTTGTAATGAAAAAGCAAATGCATTTATTCCCATCTCATAACTTTGCAAAGCACAGATTCATGCATTGTGATTCACTCATAGATGCCTGCCATGTAAAAGCCTTATATTTCCAGTCTTTGTTGTTCTTTTATGCCCAATACACTGTCCTGCTCAGTCCGTGATACCTCATCAATGCATCTCCTTCATGTCTTCATGTCTTGACCCACTTCCTTATACACTTACAAGCATAAAGCCTTAGATTCTTTTACAGATTGGTGCCATGTAGGGGTTGAGGTTGAGAGGAAAGCTGGCTTCCTCAGCTTGTGATGAAAAAGCTTTGAGGTAGATAGGTGATAGACTCAGCTAATAAATATCCCTTGCTATCATCAAGATAAAGGAATTTTATTACTCTTCCTCCTTAATTATGGAATGAAAATATAAAATTGTTTCCCTGGGCAAATACAAGTCACCGATAAAAGGACGCATTTTATTTGACACTGCATTTGTTGAAAATGAACGTGATCTGTAATCTGAAAGTATCTTTCTTTCAAATTTGCATTATTTGCTTACGGGCTAGCACTTGATATTGATATCTATATGGTGGGCTTGTCAAGTCCGATTGCTGCATATATTCTAGTTCACACAGAAAGGTTTCTCTTCACTTCCTTTTTCCAGGTTCAGCGATCCGTTTGTGCTAAGTGTGAGGAATTCTTCTGCAACCAACAAGCTATTTTAATAGCTATAGTACTCCTGAATCTATAAACATCAAAAAGAGACTATCATTTCCTTTTTCACGAATGAATGCCTTTCTAGGTCAAACTGCAACCTACTGAATAGCACACGCTGAGTCCTCTCTACATCTTGCAGAGCTGATAGATAATATGTCTAACACATATAATGCTTGGCTGTTCTTGCTTTTGGATGGCTAAAGGGAAAATACAGAAGGCTATGTGTCTTTCTTATTTATAGGATCTAAGCACCAGGAAAATTCGACTACTTAAAAATTTAGCAGGTAAAGATCTTTGAATCATGAAAAGTTACAGGGCTTCTGCTTCTTAATCTTGTCAACTGCTTCAAATGGATCAGAAGTGAGTTAGTGGTAATGAAAGCTAACGTTTTAGACAAGACTAAAACCACAAACCAGGAGATTCCATTCTGAAATGTTCTATCTCAATGTCTTCAGTCCCTCAAAACTCTCAAGGACTTGCAAATCTCTTAGGCCCTAAACACTTTTTCTTTCTCATCCAAAACTTGAGGGGAATTTGGATTCAAACAAAGATGATAATTGGCATCTAATAACTATAATTGAAATAGTTCCAAGGTGTCTAATTTTCTAAATGTTAGGTGTTAATCATTAAGGTTGCGTAGGAACCCATGCAGATTTTTGTGAAAGATGTCATTTGCACACCTAGATCATTCAATTTCCCCATGCTGAGAGAGATGGAATGTAGCATGTATTCACATATGGAGGTATGCCAGAGTTTCACACAATTGTTTAACATCTCTCCAACCAGACATGTAGGTTGAAATACAAAAATATATTAACATTGTTTAAGAAAGTTATTTAACTTGACTTAAATGTTTGGTGTTCTTAAAGTCATCAGAGAGTTCTACTGAAAGAGATAAAAAAGGAAGGAGAGAAAAAGTACTTTTAGAAAGTCATTTTTAAGACTATTGCAAGTTAAATATGTAATAACATAAAATTCTAGATTATATAAGTCTAGATTCTAAAAATTGTATTCATATAAATTTATAAATATAATTCCAGAAGAAAGTTAAGGAAGGAATGATCACCAAAGCAGAGGAAAAATTTTATGCTCAAGTGATCATAAAAAATAACTGCACTGAATGGAAGAAGAAACATGGTTTGGGCTAGAAGTAAATAACTATGTATAAAATAACACGTCATTTGAACAGAATCAGAAACACATTTGTGGGGAATGAGGAGTGAAGAAGGGAGGGTTAATAGTAGTGTAGATAAGTAACATCTTATCTGACCCCTTTAAAAATGAGAGATGTTCCAGATTTGATGGTTTCACCATTCAGATTCCCCCTCTCTGCACCATAAACTTCAGGCCAGAGGTCAGGATGTAAGTTTCCATTGAAATCATCTTTAAGAATTGAGGGCAGAGGAACAACAGGAACACAGTAGGGTCCACCAAATCCCCGATCACACCTAAGAAAGAGAGAGAGTGGAGAAGAGGCATTATTTATCATGAGTTCAACAAGCCATTTTTATTTTTGCATTGCAAGGAATGAAATTGCCAGTTTCATTAACTTACACACAGTGTCCAGCATCACAAATTCCTCGTCCTGAGCACATCCAAGGGCACCCTGAGGCCAGGACAACGTTATCAATAGACCAGGAATCAGCTCCCACGGTGTAGTTGGCCTGAATCCATCTGAACCGGGTTCTGGGAGAACTAACCAAGAAAACACACCATTGGTTTGGCAAGCAACTTTGAGGGCACAAGGACATTTATTTTAATTCCCTTTACCCTTAAAGTGCCTTTTTCCAATTGCCTCCTCTTTTTTTTTTTTTTTTTTTGAGTTGGAGTCTCACTCTGTCGCCCAGACTGGAGTGCAGTGGCTGCTCCCGGCCACCGTAGCCTCCACCTGCTGGGCCAATTGCCTCCTCTTTGAAACACTTTGTTTTCCTACTAAGTAGTGGATTCTGTTTTCTCTCTCTCTTTTAAAAAATATTTTATTTTAAAGATGTGGGTTATAATTCAGGATTAGATATATAAATGGACATTGTACAAATAAAGTTTGGGCCTCCTTTGGTCCCCACTTTGCCTGGTTTGAGGTCAGATACCCTTACTGATGCTGTTTTCTCTTGACCTATAAACAGGAGAGTAGAAAACACACTATTTGAATATTTCACAATTTCTTTCATATGAGATTCTATAAACACACATGTGAGGCAGAAAAGTTATTTTGAACTGTTGATTTAGTAAATACTAAAATACATGCATAATTTCCCTTTTCACTTTCAGACTTTTTATGCTATTCAATGCTGGGAAAGAGCTTGTGGATGAACAAAGAACAGTTAGGATGTTACCAAGTTTTGGCAGCGAGTTTCCTACTCTGCTGCTCCTCCATGATTTCTGAGAGTAAATGGAAGTCCTATGATACTTCTGCTCTCTGATTTGGTGCTTGAGATTCTGCCTTTCTAAAGCTGAGGACCTAGAATGGTGTGAGGCATTCTCCTATTTTCTATTGTTTTTGCAATCTGCTATTTGGAGTGTATTGGGTTGGTCATAAAACCATTTTATCCCAAAATAGATGCAGCCTACCAAACAACAGTAATGGTCCCTCATTAAGGAACAGCTTGCATAGCTGAAGTTTGTTAGTCAGTTATTTGGAATGTGAAGCCCTGTCTACCTGATACAGAATTTCAGTAGCACCATTCCAGGTACTGTTTCCCCTACACAAATCCTCCTTCATTGTGACATCATGGTGGCTTTAAAACGGAAATCAAATCACATCACCCCTCTGTTGAGCACACTTCAGTGTTTCCCAAGACATTCATTGTCAAGGCCAAGTTCTTATGATGATGAAATTGCCTAATGATACACGTCTCAGAATGTATATTACAGTCAGGCAATGCAGGACTTTAATAATATATTAGGATCCTGGCATTAGCTTAATTCATTTAATATCAGAATGCTTAAAACACAACAAATATTCAATTAATGTTTGTGAATAAAAGATAAATGGGGATAAGCAAGCACCATTTAAAGCTCTAGTAGTCAAAGGAAACTATGTCAGGCTAAGCACTAAAATGCTTTGATTTCCTGCCTTTTTTCTTGCCATTTGGTTGAGCATCTTTGAATCAGAATTGAACCGAAGAAACAGAAACTACTATAAAGATTTAACACAGAAAGAATGTGATGCAAGGAACTGGATGCATAGTTAGTGGCAGAACTGAGAAACCTACAGGGGTACTGGGGAAACCAGAGTTTAGTAAAGTCAGTAAGCCACTCACTACAAGTCCAAGCCTGGAGGGACACGGAGGAGACATTATTGCTGATACCTAGGGATCAAGATCACCTGGAGGGCCATCTGGGGGGAGATGGAGCCACATAAGTTGGCCAAGATACACTGGAGACAGAAAAGGAAGAGAAGGAATACCCTGATTTATTCCCTAATTCCACCTTCCAATCTCTTGCCTGTGGATATGGGAGGCTGGGGAATGCAATCTGCAGAGGCCAATTTCCCTGCTATTCAGAACAAAGCACAGGAAGGGAGAGGCAAGAGACTGTGGACAGCAGTACCAGGATGGCACCATTTCTAACCAGTCACCACAGCACACATCAGTTCCTAGAAAGATCCTTAAATATCCACATGCCTATGCCACAAAAGTGGCAGCCTGCCGTAAGTCAGTACAGCTCTTGAGTGTGATCTGAAATGCTGGGGAGGGGAAAACATATGCGAATTGGAACCAACCTTTTATTTGTATTGTGGTACTGAGAAGAAAAAAAACTAAGGGTACTATCCTATGTGTGGTAATTTCTCAGATCGCTTAATGTGAATCAGTGTCCGTCGGGTTTGTGGGTAGAGACTTATTTTTACAACAGCATAAAAACTGTATCTGGTGGGCCTCTCTATGTTGCCAAAAATCAGAAAAGTTCAGGCTTATAAAACTTTTCTCTAGCCGCATTTAAAAACCGCAACCCACGGCGACTTGTATTTTTTTTTTCTTCTTGGCACATTCCATGCATAATTATCAGCAAAGAAGAATAGAATCCCCAAGTGGAATCACAATTATTTTCAAATTAAGTGACAGACACCCAAAGTTCTGACATATGGCCAAATGACAATTCTCACATGGTAGAGAGTGGAAGGTAGACAGTGATCCGCTTCCAATTCTGGAATCTCTCTGAGGTGTAAATTGAACTTTCTGCGTACTGCAGACAGCCAATGGTTGGAGGAACACACTCTTCGGTGACAAGATGCCAGTCCCTGCCGTTGTTCAGAGAATACTGGAGCTGCACGCTGTGGGAGTTGCTGAAGGGCTTGCTACAGCCCATGCTCATTTCAAACTGCAGGAAGGTCGAGGCTGACACGTGAAAATCCCAGGTCTCAGCATAACGAGGTTTTCCTACAAAAACAAAAAGTGTAATGGCAGCATATAATTGCGTTCTTTTCTTACTTGGCATTTATGTTTATAATCAACATTTTCAGCAGCAAACAAAAATCATGGCATGTCTTTAGTGCCTCATGTGTGCTTTGATTTTTCTTCTTACATCCTGTTTTTATTTGGTCACCATGAACTCAGAAATATAGAAGGCTGCTAACCTGAAAAGCAGTACCACCTTGGAAAAGGGCTAACCAGAATCTTTCAAAAAGATGATATAAGCCAGGCTCGGTGGCTCAGCCTGTAATCCCGTGCCTTGGGAGGCTGAGGTGAGTGGATTGCCTGAGCCCGCGGGTTCAAGACTCGCCTGGGCAACTTGGCGAGACCTCATCTCTACAATAAATCAAAAAATTAGCCGGGTGTGGTAGCGCGTGCCTGTAGCTCTAGCTACTTGGAAGGCTGAGGCAGAAGGATCGCCGGAGCCCTAGCAGGTCAAGGCTGTGGTGGCCGGGAGCGGCCACTGCACTCCAGTCTGGGCGACAGAGTGAGACTCCAACTCAAAAAAAATAAAAATAAAAATAAATAAAAATAAAAAGATGATATAGCATAGCTGTACATATTTTGGGGGTATGTGTGATCGTTTGATACATGCATGCACGTGTAATGATCAAATTAGGGTAACTGGGATAGCTATCACTTTAAATATTTATTTTTTCCCTGTAATTCTGCAAATTATGAAACATGGGAATGTCTTCCTAGAGACCACCAAGCTATAGGAGGACAATACAAATCTTTTTTCCCAAAAACTTCCCTAAGCACAGGTAGTTAGGCACACAGTTTTGCATTAAACATTTTCCTCTTGAGTGTTAGCTACTTTAGTTCTCTAGTTAATCAAATA
>CAUYQG010063283.1:0-21410 GCA_963574415.1 Tarsius wallacei
AATTCCATAAGGTTGAAATCTTGGCATGCACATTCACAGACCACAGTGGAATAAAAATATCAACAGCAACAAAACTTCCCCAAAGCCCACAAAGACATGGACACAAAACAGCATGATGCTGAACAACTACTGGATCAGCACTGAAATAAAAGCAGAAATTAAAGATTCCTGGAAACTAATGAAAATGAAGAAACATCTTGCCAAAGCCTCTGGGATGCCATGAAAATAGTTCTAAGAGGGAAATTTATATCTCTAAGAGTACAAATCAATAAAATGGAAAGATCACACGTGGAGAGTCTAACAGACACCTAAGAGAGCTGGAAAGAGAAGACCACCAAAACCCAAACTTTTGCAGAAGAATCCAAATCACCAAAATAAAAGCCCAAATATGGGACATAGACGACAAAAATATCATAGAAAATGTGAACAAAATGAAAATCTGGTTCTTTGAAAGCACTAGCACGATTGATGCACTCCTAGCCAGAATGACCAGGAAAAGAGAGAAAAAGCCCAAACAAACACAACCAGAATTACAAAAGATCAAATCACAACTGACCCTGAAGAAATACAAAAGATTATCAGAGATTACTATGTACATCTAAATGGAATCAAATTTGATAACCTAAATGAAATGGAGGGCTTTCTGACATCACACAACCTCCCCAGGTTGACACAAGAAGTCATTGTGACACTAAATACACCAATAATAACCCAGGTAATTGACTCTGTCATACGAAAACTACCTACAAAAAAAAAAAAAAAAAAAAAAAGCCCTGGACAAGATGGCTTTCCAGAAGAATTCTATAAAATGTACAAGGAGGAGCTGATACCAATCCTATTGAAAGTATTCCAGGCAATTGACAAAGATGGAATCTCCCCAAATCATTTTACAAAGCTAACATCACACCTGGTACCTAAACTGGGTAAAAATCCAACAAAAAAAGAGAACTACAGGCCAATATCATTTATGAAGATAGAGTAAAAAATCCTCAACAAGATTCTAAAAAATTGGATTAAAAAACATGTCTCAAAAATCATCCACCATGACCAAGTAGGCATCATCACCAGGATGCAGGGCTGGTTCAACATTCACAAGACCATAAATGTAATTAAATATATCAACAGATGTAAAAACAAGAACCACATGATTATATCATCATAGACAGAAAAAGCTTTTGATAAAATCCAGCATCCCTTCTTGATGAAAACCCTCAAACACCTAGGTATAGAAGGAAGATACCTCAAAATAGTAAGTGCCATTGATGATAAACCCACAGCTAACATATTGCTAAATGGACAGAAACTGTTAACATTTTCCCTGAAAACTGGAACAAGACAAGGTTGCCCACTCTCACCCCTCTTTGTCAACATTGTGTTGGAAGTCTTAGCTAGGGCAATTAGACAAGAGAAAAGAATTATGGGTATCCAGATGGGAAATGAGGCAGTTATGTTATCCCTCCTTGCTGATTATATGATCCTGTACCTTGAAAATCAAAGAGAATCTGTGAAAAACCTGCTTGCACTGATAAAGGGCTGTGTCAAAGTCACACGGTACAAAATGAATGTGCAAAAGACAGTTGCATTCCTGTACACCAACAACAAGCAAGCAGGAACCCATATTAAAAGCATAATCCCATTCACAATAGCCACAAAAAACCAAAAAAAAAAAAAAAAAAACCTTGGCATCTTCCTAATCAGAGAAGTGAAAGACCTTTACAATGAAAACTACAAAGTACTGCTCAAGAAATAACAAACAAACAGATGGAAAAATATTCCATGCTCATGAATAGGAAGAATCAACATTGTTAAAATGTCTATCCTACCAAAGGCAGTCTATAGATTCAACACAATACCCAAAAAGTTACAACATCATTCTTCCCAGACTTGGAAATGACAATACAGAAATTCATATGGAAACATAAACAATCACAAATAGCCAAAACAATCCTTAGCAAAAGAAACAAAGCAGAAAGTATCACACTTCAAACTTTACTATAAGACTACAGTAATCAAAAAAATCTGGTGTTGGTTCAAGAACAGGCATATAGACCAATGGAACACAATAGAGATTCCGGAAGCAAAGTCACAATTTCTCAAGCAACTCATCTTTGACAAAGCCTCCAACCATAGCCACTAGAGAGGAGAACCTATTCAGTAAATGGTGCTGGGAAAACTGGCTGACCACATGCAGAAGATTGAAAAAGGACCCCTACCTATCACCATATCCAAAAATTAACTCTAAATGGATTAAGACTTTAACAAAAAATCTCAAACTATAGGAATCTTAGAAAGCACAGGAGACACCCTTATGGAAATTGGAACTGGCAATCAATTCCTATTCAGTACCCTAAATGCCCATACCTTAAAAAATAATATAGACAAGTGGGACATCATCAAACTAACAAGCTTCTGCAAAGCAAAAGAAACCATCAGAAAAGCAGGGAGCCAGCCCACAGAATGGGAAAAAATATCTGCCAACTGTATATCTGACAAAGGCCTAACATCTAGAATCTACAAGGAACTCAAGTGCACTGAAAGGAAAAAAAACAAACAGCCCCATTAAAAAGTGGGCAAAATACATTAATAGACACTTCTCAAAAGAAGATATATGGGTAGCCAACAGACACATGAAAAAGTGCCCAGCCTCACTCATTGTCAGGGAAATGCAAATCAAAACCACACTGAGATACCACCTAACCCCAGTAGGAATGGCCATCATTAATAAAACAAACAAAAACAGATGCTGGCAAGGATGAGGAGAAAAAGGAACGCTTCTACACTGCTGGTGGAAATGCAAACTAGTGCAACCTCTTTGGAAGACAGTGTGGCAATTTCTGAAACAACTAGAAATTGACCTTCCATATGACCCAGCAATTCCCCTATTGGGAATATACCCAGAGAAACTCAAATCATTGTACAAAAAAGATACCTGCACATGCATGTTTGTCGCAACTTTATTCACAATAGCATAAACATGGAACCAGAAATGCTGCCTATCAAAGCTGGACTGGATTCTAAAAATGTGGTACTTATGCACAATGGAATATTAGGCAATCATGAAGAAGGACAAACATATGGACTTCACAGCAACTTGGATGGATTTAGAGTCAATCATGCTCAGGGATCTATCAGAGAAAGAGAGAACAGCGTTCCATATGTTCTCACTCATATGTGGACCTTGAACAATTATAATACTTTAAGAAACGGTTTGGCAGTAGTGGGAAACTGGTGAGGGGTGGTGGAATTGGCAGTTGAGGGAAACTGCTAGGGGAGAGAGGGGCACCCCTCAGATAAAGGTATCTTTATAATCCATGTTTGTATACCTGAATTTTATCCCATACCTTTATATCAATACAATTTAAAAAAAAATAATTTACTTCTGTCTTTATATGCAGTTTAGATTGCTACTGCATCAGGTGGCTCAAAGCAGCCTGTTCAGATCATGCTCTGATGTTTCACAGGCACTTTAATATGCTGGATGCACCTTTCCTTCAATATGCCATCTTTTAGTAACGTGGTAAAATAGGTGCCCCTTATTCACATCAGACATTTGAGATTATTTTGAAGCCTTCCTCTGTTTCTTTCTTTCTTTTTTTTTTTTTTCTGAGTTGGAGTCTCACTCTGTCGCCCAGGCGGGAGTGCAGTGGCACACTCACGGCCATCCCTGAATTGATTTGCTGGACTGCCCTGATCCTTCCACCTCAGCCTTCCAAGTAGCCGGAACTACAGGCACACGCTATCATGCCTGGCTAATTTTTTTTCTTTTATTTACTGTAGAGAGGGCTTGCCAAGTTGCCGGGGCTGATCTCGAACCTGTGGGCTCAGGCAATCCACTCGCCTTGTCCTCCCAAAGTGCTAGGATTATAGGCTGAGCCACTGATCCCGGCTGGCTCCCTCTCTTTCATCTGACACATCTCATGGGTCACCAATCTTCTAAATTCTAACACTTACTTGTCTCTTAAAACCACCTGCTTCTTCTCCTGTTCCCACCATTCTCGTCCAATTCTTCATCTCTCTCCTGGACACTGCAACATCTTCACTACTGATTGCCAGCTCTGCTCTCGACTGCCTACAACTCATGCTCTTCACGAAACCTTGAGTCATACTTTAGAAGTGCACATCTGGTCATTTTACTCCTCATTGGTTCAGTGGCTTCCCACTGCTCCTACAGATTAAGGTTTCAAGGATTAAGGATTTAAGGATTAAGAACTGTATTCTTAACAGCTTCTCAAAATAGTGTGTGGTTAGACACCTGCCCACCTATTTCGCTCCCTTTCTCACAATTCTTCTTTTAGAAATATATGCTCAAGTCAAATAAAATATCTTTCCGTTCTATCAGTTTTTATTCTTTTAACTCGGGTCTTTTACATGATGTCATTTATGAATGGAATATTCTCTCAAAATTTTAAATCTTTTTTATCATTCTGTCTCAATGCCGGGAGCCCCTCCCCCCCTTCCAGGAAACTTTACCCAGCTACCGTAACGAGCTTGGTTGACATGTTAAATATTTCTATGCCATACTCCATTTCTTTTTAGTTATTTAGAACACTTGCAATTATTTGTTTATTATCTATAAATTTCATGAGGGCATGGACCATGTCTTTTTCATCCCTGTATTCTCAAAACCTGATACAAATGCCTGACCCACAGAAGGTGTTAATGAGCATTTGTGAAATATATGCATGAATGGATGAATGAGTGATCACTCTGCTGTAATTTGCTGTTCACAATTTTGTCAGACATCACACCTCCTTTAACAGCAAGTCCCTGAGGCTTTGTGTCCCGTTGCCTAATATATTGTATGCTTTAGGAAGCCTCAAAAATATGTTGACGAAAGAAGTAACAAAATTAGATAATGCCTTCCATGTCAGACAATTTCAACATATTCATTTAATTTATCTCTTCTCTTTCTGGGGAGTTTTCCTTGTGGATATGAAATTGCTAGGCCACCTATCTTTCATTTATGAACATAAAATCCAGATGATTAAGCAATGTCTCAGTCAAGTTCCTAAAGAGAAAGTTTGAATTAATCTGTGAAGTAACTGATAGGTGTGGAGCTACTGAGTTCTGCTATAACTCTGTAGTGCACAACGTTTTTTTATGATATACTTTTCTTTTCTAAACTAAGGCCCTATATTTCCCTTTTCTTACTTCTGACACTCTGTTAAATGTCATTGAAAATAGCTGCAGAGAAAAGCATTACAAAGCTCAGCCCTATTTCCAAACCTAAGTCTGTCAGGCCAATAGGAAAAGATGCAGTGAGAATATTACCTTAATGAGTAATTGAAATCTCCTGTCTCTAAATGCAACCATTGTCCTTAAATGCAATCTATGATTAATACATAGATCACTTCCTTGTCTTTACAAAAGTCATCCCTGTTGTAACTCTCTTAAACTACTCTTTATTGAATGCCTAATACATAAAAAGCTAAATGGATTAGTCATTGGCGATAGAGTAAAAAATCAAGACATGGATCATGTTGGGTATATTATTGGCCCATCTTGTAGCAGGGTCATCATGAATTCACACACACTGAGGAGCCTCCTGGTTTCATACTCATGATTCACTCAAGTGAGATTTTTTTAAAAAGTGATTGGAGTCATTCTGCGTACCATCATCCAACAGGCAAGTCTCTTTAGGGTTGGGCTTACAGTAAGAAGAAACACTAGACCAATTGATGCTCCTGGAATATACCCTAGGATAGAGAAAAACTCCTGATGGGTTACAATCATCATACAAAGTGTTCATATTGACTTGACCATAGAAAGAGAAGCATTATTTGTAATATTATGTCTAATAAAAGTAGACAAAATGAAGAATGAAGAAAGGAACTGTTTATAAGTGATTTTAAAGTGTTCTAATGTCACACTGCGTGTGTGGTCAAAAATCATAAAATGCTACAGGACCATGTACACACAAAATTAACAGTTATTCTATGTTCTATGTTTGGTATACTTTGTTTCCACTTCCTCAGTAGGTTTGTATTTAATCCTGGGCCTGAATTTAATTTTCTAGATTGTGGATGTCTTCCCTTTTACAACCTTGGTGGCCCTTTCCAATGTTTGCCACTATTGTTTCCCAGACATTGCTTTATCTACTTTATCAGTTGCATAAAGCTTTCTTTAAAACAAAACAAAACAACAACAACAACAACAAACTAATGTTCAGTCAATCATACCTGTAACTGTTTCAGACAATAGCCAAAATATATGCCACTCTTTAGCGTGGTGTATTTGTTTCCTAGGAGTCTATCATAACAAAGTACCACAAACTGGGTGGCTGAAAACAGAATAAATCTATTCTCTCACAGTTCCGGAGCCTAGAAGGCTGAAACTAAGGTGCTAGCAGGGTTATGCTCCCTTGGAAAAGTTTACAAATCATTCCTTGCCTCATCTAGTTTCCAGTGGACTCAGACTTGTAACAACACAACTCTTGTCTGCGTGCTTCATCATGTGGCCATTTTCTTTCTGTTAGGTTCTATTCTAATTCAGTATAATCTCATCTTAACTAATCACATCTTCAGAAATTCTATTTCCAAATAAGCTCACTTCTGAGGTCCTGAGTGGATATGAATTTGGGGGAGATACTAGTCAACCCACTACATACGGCATAAAATTCTCTTTAGAACCTAATCTTATGCCAACTCTACTTTTAGTATATACATTTTTTTTTTGTTAATGTTGATTGGCTCCAGTAAGTCTGCCAGAAGAACAAAAACGATTCAGTAAAAGAAACCAGCTAGTTTAATGCTCATTTGTTCATTTGCTGCTGCAGTGCCTTCCAAAGAAAGATGTATGCCTTTGAAGTAAAGCTTATCTTTACTTCAAGTCAGTCCTTGCAATTTTGTGTAGTTTGTTTTCCTAATCAAGAACTTATCACAGGATAATCATAGTCATAAAATTAATTAATAATCTACATGTTATGTGGATTAACAATCTACACAATAAAACTATATTTCTATTTCTAGGAAATGGGCTTAAAGTAACATGATATAGAATAAAACATGCAAGCAGCAAATAAAATAGTGTATTATAATTTTGCCTAAGTAATTTATATGAGTTCTGTTTATTTCTCAGCATTTATAAGGACTTTGATGAGATAGTAAACAGCGTGGGCTTAGCCAGATGCTTTCTCTTTTTTTATTTTTATTTTTGATAAATTTTTCTGGAAATTTTTTTTTCCATAAACATGGAAATTTGAAATGTATTGAACTTATGCATTTTTAAATTTTTCTGGAAATTTTTTTTTCCATAAACATGGAAATTTGAAATGTATTGAACTTATGCATTTTCCACACGTATTACATTCTGTGCTTAGTAAATATGCTTGTTATCAAAGATGAGGATGATGAGCAGAAAGAAAAGGAAGAAAGTGATGATTTCTATGCTTCTTTCCACTCACTCCCAAACTCTTTTAAATCAATTTACAAGCATACTACTAAGTGGTAATGAATTTGTGACATGGCAGTGCTGACCTAGTGAATTGTGTTCCACAATTGAAGGTGTTATTGTCACCCCATTTTGCAGATGAGAAAATTAATTTGGACTCACAATTTAAAGTAAGTTTCTTTAGATGTGAATCAAAAAAAGTTTTTCTTTGACTCCTCTCTCTCTCTCTCTCTCTCTCTCTCTCTGGTTGCATACGTTTTTGGTCTCCTTTATGAAAAAAAATAACTAAAAATTTAATGAAATAGACTTTAAAACTTAAAACCATCTCTCATGGATTTTCTAGAACAGCGTAAAATGACTACATAAGTACTCACTATTTTTTTAGAACTTGAACAATGAGAGAAAATAATTTTAAAAACAATACTCTAACATGACTATTCACCTTACAAGTTACTTTGGTAATGTCCTCAGTTAGAGAAGAGGAGTGTGAGAACCAGAGAACATTCAATTCACAAGTGAATTTGGGACAATCACGGCACAGGGCTGGGCTTTAATTATTTGCTTAAAATGTCACTGCCTAACCTAGTATAGACACATATTTTTACAAATATTTGTTGAACGAAAACTTAAGAGGATTGCACAGATAACGCACAGATTTAGACCCAGTTTCAGGAGTTTCAATGTCACCTAAACACAGTGTCAATGGAAATGTACCCAGAATGAGGGAGCAAATTTCTGGTGGCAGTTAGCTTTTACTTTGAAGTCAATAGTTTTACTATTTCCTCCCCCAGAAAACTGTCCTTTTTGAAGACAAGAAATGCAAGCTTCAATGGTCCCTACAATAGTGTAGAAAAGGCCTCTAAGCATTATTTCTTCTTTCCTTTGTCGAGCATTTAGTACTATGATAATATTATATTTACCAGACAGTCATGGTAACTCTGGTAACTTATTTATTCCAAGTTGTGGACTAGTGTCATTGTGGAGACAACAACTAAGTATCTCCTCTACTTTCTCCCATTATTGCTTTAGTGTTGAACATTCTATCATAGTTCCCATGTAAAAAGGGTACTGCTTTCCTCAAAATACAATGTCCAAATGCTCACCGTTTCCAGATAAGCTATATGCTTCCGTGATCTCTGGATGAAGTAAGGTCTCATCTTTCTTTGAATTGACACTAAACTCATTTGTTGAAAGCTATAACATATAGCACAAGAGAAGACTCCTATCTATACTTTTCAAGCAATAATTTGGATGACCTCAGACAAGGTAAATTTTATTGGTTTTATCGATCCTGCTAACATCACCACTGTTGCCTCCTTGAAAACCACCATTCCTTATATCACGCAGAATATTTTAAAAATCCTATATCCAAAAAGCACATTAAATTTCAGTTAAAATTGATAAGATTTAATATATATTGACACAAATACTTTAGGAATTTTCTCCTTATAAGTGGTGGTAACTTTATTTTGATAACTATGTAAACTGAATGTGCATACTTTGGTTGGGAAAATGCTAAACAATAGCTTTCAATCTTCCAATAAATGTAGGCAGAATCTCTATTAGATCCTTCCCTGGTATCCATATTCTCATGTCAACCTGAGCCTATTCTTGAGATACTCTCTTCCATTATCCACCGTCATCTTGGGATTTCTCTAGAATAGGACAAAGTGTTTGTCCAAAAGCAACAGCAGCAACTTCTATAAGATGGATTCCCAGTGCCTAAGCAGATTGTAGTCTCTGTCTCTGGGGGTGGGCCACTAGCTGGTCCAATGCACTCACTTCATGAGGTGTTAGAACCATTAGAGCCTCTTGCAAATTAGGACCAAGTCTATGTCGTTTGCGGCTGCATTTTCTGTGCTTGCACGGTGCCTGACACGTAGTAGGGACCTCATAAATAAATAAATAAGTTCAAGTTCAAGTTTAATAATTAAGTACTGAAGAGAGAGGGGAGTAAAGTGTTTTACGATTTGCCTCCCTGTTTGAAGAGCAAAGCTCTGTTGTGGAAACCTCTCTCGCGGTTTCAGTGAATTGATTGCATCCCTTCTCTCTGTGTAGGGCAATTTGCCCATCTGAACAGAGTCTTTTCTTATTTGTAGTACTGCCCAGTGCATTTTCTTTTATCTTTGAACATTTTTAGACCTGTCTTGCAGTGGAAAATAATTAATTAGGATTGAAGTCCTCACCTTCTCTATGCAATGTAAAAATCCATTTAAATTTAGTGCTTCCCTTTCCTTTGATGTTTTGATGTTGCATGTGGAAAAGACTCACAATGCTTTTAAAAATATATGCCAGGACAAGATGTAGGAAGGGTGCTGATCCAGATGCTGGTCTTTCAAGGGATAATTGCTGGTGACAAATGTCTTCACATATCCAAAAAGGAAGGAAGGAAGGAAGAGAGGAAGGAAGGGAGGGAGGGGGGAGGGAGGGAAAGAAAGAAAGAGAGAAAGAGAAAGAGAGAAAGAGAGAAAGAAAGAAAGAAAGAAATAGAAGCACACAGGATGAGACCTGTTAAGATGTGAAAATCTTGTGCTTTGCACTTCCCTTTATAATAACCTTACTGCTTGTTATGGGATGTGAGTTCTTATGATCATGGGGAAGGACTGTGTAAAGTAGAAGGAATCATAAGTAATATTTCTATGGGAGGAATGTTCTGGAGATATGTTATTTTGAAAAAGTTAATATTCATGCTTGAGAACTGGAAAATCCTTCTCATTGATGCTGGTATGCACTAAGAGTCAATAAGACCTACGTAACTTTCATAAATGAGAGGCCTCTATTTTTATTGTGATACTCTGTTGACCCTAGGATTGCAGTATGACTGTAGAAGTGTGAAAGTTATTTGAGCCTGGGACTGGAGCGCCACATCTAGCTGATGAAGTCAGCTATGAGGTGATTGCATTTTTGAAAGTTGATCAAATAGAGTCAAATGTTATCATAGTATATATATATATATATATATATATATGTACATATATCATAGTATATATCATAGTATATATATATGCACATATATATTATCATAGTATATATATATACACATATATATATGTAACTTACACAAAACCATCTATTTATGCTCAGAAGATAGACAAAGAAATATAAATTTAAATATATAAAATGTGGTCAATTCCATCAATGTGCATCCGTTCAGAATGCTCAAGGTGAGATGCACGGTGCTTAACTGTAACTTGCCTGTCTCAGACCCTCCTAGACTGTGAGAATCTTGCTAAACTAAGTACTATATAAAGATTTTTTAAATGTGTATCCTGATTTCAGAATATCTCCTAGATGAATTTCATCTCTTATTCAACTGAACAACTTGTTTCAGTGCCAGAAAAAAAACTCTTTTTTGAACATTTTTAGAGACACTACTTTGGTCTGTAATCTGGTAGGTTTTCTTAGCTAATTGTTAATCTGTTTAATTTTGGCTTACACATTAACTTAAAAATTTTACTAATACATAAAATCATACCACTTGGACCTTTTTAGATGATAAGGTTCTCACAAGGTTTCATTTCTTACCCAGTTCAGAATGTATACTTCACATTGTATTTAATGAAATAGAGTGGTAACCTGGAAGTTGCAGATGACTGTGTAGTGAACATCATAAATTTGATTGCCTAAATTGGGATGGTGATATCTGAAAGATAACTTTAGAATTCATGCAGTTATTGATTACATGTGTGTTAACTATCTGTTATGTATCACCGCAGTGTTCTGGACACTGAAGACAAAACACATTTTTTTTTAGAAAAATCTAGCAGTCATTTAATTGAGTTCCTAAGTTATACTTAATTTCCCTCCATGAATCTTCTGGTGATAGAAAATTCGTGTCCACAAGGCATGTGATTTTTCTACTGAATTGAAGCAAAACATTTTTTTAAAAAATTCTATTTCCAACATTGCCCTTGGAAACATAAATACTTTCTAATTTCTTTTCATTATTATAGCTCTTCGGTATTTGAAGTTTTTCATTATTTTTTCTTTCTTCTTCCCTTGACCTGAAAATCTTGTCTTTTCCATGCTAGATAGTTTATTTCAGAAATACTTTATATATTAGTGTTTCCAGTCAGTTCTCATCTTGATCAACGTCTACCTTATAGTTCCTCATCATCCCTGCCTTTTGGGTCCAAAGTTAACCCTATTACTCCTGAGATAAAGTGAGCCAAGTTTCTCATATCACATATTTGAGAACTTTTGATCAAAATCTATCACAGGCTTATAAGATTACACATTCTCACTTTCCTACATAGAATTTGAAAATGATCACAGGACCTTCCTAAGAATATTTATCACAATTTGAGTAGCTGCTTTGTATCTTCTCATTTCTTTGGGAATGATGGCTCATTATATAATATATAATCTCTATGTATTAAATGATATGTAAATTTTAAAGCAAATTTAATTAGAGCTATTAGTTTCCATAGTGATCTGGAGTAGTACCTTTGTTGGTTGTCTCTTTTTTTCCCAAGAGCAGTGCTATTAGATATACGGGTACATAAATACTAAAATCATGAAAATAAATATCTATATTAAAGATCTGATCAGATGAGTATTAAAATATGTATTTTATATGAATAAGTTGCAATAGCTTTTTGTTAAAATACAGTTTAATATAACATTTTATTACAGTAGATTTAATTTGAAAGACTTTAAAACTATTTCTACTACTTTTAAACTCAGATTTCTATAGCTATATCACAATTGCAGTTAGTAGATTAATTGATCACAACTAAAAGTTAAACATATCTTAAATCACAAAATTTTTTCTTTTAGAAATTGTTAGAATATTGGAAATTTCCTTGAATTTCATAGATCATTTTATACTTTTCCTTTATTATTTAGATATGAAATTCAATATTTTAAAATATAGCAAGAAAAGTCTATCATAAATACATAAAAACTAAAGAAAGATTTTTGGGATTTGTAGATGGGAAAATGTTTTTCCTTTAATTGCTTGCACAGTGTTATTTATTTTTATGTGATTATATTTTATAGACAATGTCACATGCTTTGTCCACACAATGCCAAAACATCTGGATGAAAAGTAGAAAGTATAGTAACAAACCCAGATGGTTTGTAAGTACAAGGCCAAACATCCAGATGGAGTCAAGAAGGCAGAGCATCTGGATGGCAAATATCAAATCTTTCATTCAGATGTCATGGTATCATGTAGACACAGTGTACCAATAAATTCTTTTTAGTGAAGACTGAGATGTGAAATCAACCAGAGGTCAGAAACAAAGGACATATTTGTGAATAAAGCATACAGTTAACATAAAAATCAATCTTTAGCTTTTAGTAATAATAATTTATAATTGTTTGATATGAAATATAACTTATTTAAAGATAATCAAGTAAAAGACTTAGCTTATTAGATTCACTTTTTAATTGCATTAATGTTTACTGAGTTTTTTGATTGAGAGAATTTTCAATACAGCTCACGTGTGCAATAAATGGACTCAATTAAAAACTGCATTTGATTCCGATTAAAAGTTCCTTGATATTTAATATTACAATATACTACAATCCAGAACTCCATCTAGCATGTCACATTCAATAAACAGACTTCTTTGCTATCTCTGAATAATTAACGTTATCTTTGTCAGAGGGAACAAAAGTAATGAAAGCAGCATAGACGTTATTCATTTATTCTTAGCATGAAGAGCTTATTATTTTGGCCTGTCTTCTCACAGTAGCCTCTTGTTTGGTGTCTCATAGATTTTATATGAAGTTATTTCTAGCAGAAGTTTTCAGAGTTTCAGGATGATCGCTTCTATCACAAACTCTGAAATAAATATGGCAAAGATGGTCAATATTAAGTAGAAAAATATTATTTAAATAAATATTTATTGTGTGTGTATTCATTCGAAAGCACTGAAACAGGTAAAATATAGAGCCCACCTTCTATGCCTAAAAATGTTTCTATACAATAATAACTTATTCATCTGACAGAGTCCTTCTATTGCAGTGGCCCGTTTGTTGAGTAATAGCCCTCATACTTGCTGCTGAAAGTGCTTTAATATCTTAGAACTTCGTTATTGGTATTAGTTTAGAGCTTTATAAATTCTATGAGAAAATCAGTCCCCTTGCTTAACTGATTTGAATTGAATTGTGTCCCTCAAAACATATATGTTAAAATCTTCACTCTCAGTACCTCAAAATGTGTCCTTATTTGGAAATAGAATTGGTGCTTTGAAGGAGGTTCAGAAGCTGAATTACCTTATATGTCAGTTAACAACAGATTGAGTAAATCCAGCTGAATGGGAACTTAGCATTACTTTGTAAGCCACAATCAATATGAAAGAAGCATATAACATGAATGTGCCATGGAGCTTCCTTCTTATATTTTGAATAACATTATAGTCATGTAGGTAAAAAATTAAAACCATCTAGGGTCTTTTTAGAAAGGCAACACAGAAAAGATGGAACTCGATGAAGGTCAACAATTAATATGTTCTGAGTTGGGTGGAGGAAATAGGAAGAGTGCTCCTGGCAACAGAGAGAGCATTCACAAAATTTCTGGAGAACTAGGGGGAGAAGAAGGAGATGTTTATCTTCTACATATTGAGCAATGATGGCACTATCCTCAGTGAAGATGTTGTCTATTGAAGAATAATGGGAGACACAAAGCTTATTGGTAAAATGCCAAAAAGACTGGGTGCAGTGACTCATGCTTATAATAACAACACTCTGAGTGGCTGAGATGACCAGATTTCTTGAACCCAGGAGTTCAAGACTAGCCTAGACAATAGAGCATAACCTCGCCTCTGCAAAAGAAAAAAAGAAAAAAAATTAGCGGGGACCTGGTCTCTACAAAAAATTCAAAAAATTAGCTGGGTATGGTGGCTTGCACCTGTAGTCCCATCTACTCAGGAGGCTGAGGTAGAAGGATTACCTGAGCCCAGGAGGTTGAAACTGCAGTGAGTCATGGTTGCACCACTACACTCCAGCCAGGGTAACAGAGTGAGAACCCAACTTTAAAAGAAAATGGTGAAGAAACCAATTAAGAAGACCTAAGGATGGACAATTCAGAAAGAGTATAGAGCAAAAAAAAAAAAAATGATACAACCAAAGTGCTTCTAGAAATATCAGTCATTCACTCACACATCATATTTTATGAACAAAATCAGTTGAGATAAAAAGAAAGGGAAGACAGACTAATAAGCACTACTCTTATCTAGATGTAGCTGAGTGGCAAAGTAAATGTGAAGAAAACTGACACTGAAGACGGTAGTGATGAGTGTGTCAGCTTCTAGAGAGGAAAAAAGGATAGCTAAGTTTCTGGGGGCCAGAAATCAGGTTCAGGAGGCTCTGGGTTGCCTGGAAGATGGCATGGGCCCCTCATTGATTGAAAACTTAAGAACATTTGCCTTGGAAAATCATCTGGTCTTGGAAAAGCTGAGCTGATCTTGCTTCTGTGAGGTTAGAGTCTTACTGGTGTGAGTGAGCTAGGGCTGGAAGATAAATGTGATTTTCACAAGAGCCGCTACACTTGAGCAGAAATACATCATTAGAGCCCAGGTACAAGCAAGAACCAGAATTACGGCCAGACCCTTCTGGCCATTATTGCTCCAGGTCCTTCACTAGCTTGACCACTGAGGATCGAGAACTCTGAGGGCCGTGAAAAGGTGCAGTGGTGCTCACTGTAATTCTCAACATGGCCATGCACAGCAAGGCTTCTTCAGGTAACCAAAAGAATAAGCAGAAGCAGAAAAGAAAGATCATATGAATATTATCCAGGAATAGAAATGAACTAGATTCAGAAAGTCTGACTCACACACCTTGGGGATAGCCATAAATACATTAGAAGGAAGAGTGGTTTGGCAAGAAGGTCCCCACTTTCGTGGTAGTGGGATGAATGCTCAGAAGCAGAATCAAGGAATTGTTGACAAGACTATGTACAGAAGTAGTAGAAGCAGCCACCCAGATTACATAACTATTTGAGGAAGACTGTGATGATATGCATGGTAATACCCAAGGAAGCAAGATATGACATTTCCTGCAGCAATCAGTGAAGTCCTCAGGGAGAAGGTAAAAATTAATCTGAGCTTTGAAGGATATGAAGAATGTAATAATAATGTTTGATGTGGGCACACGTAACAGAAAAAAAATGCCAAAAGAATAAGGCATTCGAGAGTTCTATATTACAGGCATTTATGTAATTTTATGTGTAATAAATTTATTTGTATAATATAGAATTATTTAGTGTGGAGAAATATTTTAATCTACCATTCATCCAGTCATTCATTCATTCACTTTAGGCATTTATTTATTAGCCTACAATGTGCAAGGACTATATGTTGTGTTGGATAAGAGACATAAATATATGGAAATTTAGAACTGTTCAGAAAGAACCAGTTGAACTATTTGTTGATCAAAATTATGATCTAGAAATATTAATCTGATAGTAGAATATAGGATTCATATAGCCAAGAGAAAGCAATGTTGTGGATACAAATTTAGAATGCCATAATTGCAGTCAAAGAAAAAAGAAGCTGAAACAAAAAGCAATAAACATGGAGAGTAGTTGGTGGAGAAAATTATTGGAGAGATTTATTACAGATAAATCTGGTAAGTATTACTAACATTTTAGATGTTCTGAGGCAGAAGAGGATGATGTTTCTATGGTTTCAGGCCTTAGAGAGCAGAAGCACAAGGGCCCATCAAGCAAACATATAAAGTAGAAGTCATTGCTTCAGATGCAAGCAAGTGTGGTAAGTATGATTTTGGATATGTTGAGTTTAAGGTCCAATTTTCTTAAGAAATGTTAAGTGAGAGACCCTCAAAATATAGCAAGTAATTAATGAATGGTTTGTCCACAAGTAATAGAGAACTAAATAAGTAAACCATGATAATAAATGGGTTTCCCAGGGCAAAATTAAAACTTTACCTTAGAGAAGAACAAAACAAAGCTTACTCCGGACCTAACCGATTGTGTCTACATATTAAAACTAATAAATGCTGGATTATAAAGAGTGTGGACAAACTAATTATATTTAGTTTACACTCCTGAAGTAAAATTACTCTTTATTCTTACCATGGTTGAACCCATCAATGTTTAACAACTTTCTATTCATTTTAATAATTCTATATTATTTAAAGAAAAAGTGTTGTGATTCAATTACCTCAACAATTGTATAATTAATCTTGCTATATATGAATTATTAAAGTTTTTATAAACATGAATTAAGATTGCAAATATTATATATAAGGTGCTGCCCTAATATGTAATAAAACCATACGGTAGAAATTAAAAACAGATATCTGAAAAATAGAAGGTAAAAATGCATTTCATTCCAATAACTCTGCAATACATTGTAAAAATTTAGTAACATTATAGAATTCTGCAATGCCAAAATCATCAATCTGGTTTGGCTGTTTAGCTAATAAAACATCTAAGCAAGTGACTCTATGGTCTTTTATATAAATCAAACTGACAGTCTAAAATACAGTCTGTCCCTGTGCGCTTAACCAGGTCCAATGAGATGAATCACTGAAAGGCACTCTATTCTTTGATTTGTGTAAATCCATTAAAGAATACTAACAGATGTGTAGCAAAATAAAGAAAACACTAATATTTTTATAGATGACTAGGATTGAACAAGTCAAAGTTCAAAGTTGCATCAAATCATAATAACTCATTTTGACTCTACTCTCTTAAGAAGATATTTGGGAAAGAACAATAGATGCTTTTCTTAATATAGAACATATCTTTGTTCTAAAATATTAGGAGAAAGTTTTAGCATTATTTTTAATATATTATTCATTTATCTATTAAAACTTTTAGTTGAGAAAACTTTAATTTCCTTTTTAATTCAAAAAAGACTATGAAACAGAAAAAGGGCAAAAGGTATCAAAAGAGTTTTCTTTATTTAAATATCCATAATGATAAGCAGCATATTAAAGACTTGAAAAGCATAATTAGGCCAAATGTCAAGTTCTATTTTATGTCAGAATAATGTGACTTTTCTAATGGAGTTCACCATGAGCTTCTTTGCTCTCAAAGACCTGGATTAATTTCTTCTGTGTTCAAGTAAAAACTTTGGCGGCTTATTCTGATGTTGTGTGTATATGTGTGGGTGGGTTTGTGTATGTGTATGTGTATGTATTTAGTCATAAATTATTAGGAGAAATTTAATGTCATGCTTTTGTGGAAAAGTAAATAACTGTTGCATTATTTAAGTAAATGTAATCAATTTGCCTAGCACATTGATTCTTTTGTCCTTGGAAATGACATTGTGACATGGAATCAGAAGCAAATATATTGAAACATTCATGATTTAATAAGACAGAGACAGAAGGATGGAGAGGGCATACTGCTAATTATTTTTTCAAATCTAACTCCCATAATTCTTAAATATTATATCTTAATTTGATGAGTAAATGTTTCTTCAAGTTAGAAGAAAAAAAAAAGCAATACAACTTTTGTTTGTTGTTCTATAATCCTAAATAAATGAGAGCATTTGGCATAATCATCACTACCAGAATCAGGCCAACCATTTAGACTACAATAAAAAATGCTAAAGAAATAATGTAGTAAAACCAGGCACTGAATATAATTGTTAATTCTAAAAGTAATCAGAAAAGCAAAATGAAAAATAAATGAGTCTTGCATTTTGAGAGGAATATTATTCAAGATTTTTCCATTTTGAAATTTTGGCAAGAAAAGAGAAAAGGAGAATTGTCAATTTCAATAATAGAGGTTATTCTTTCAATAAGTAAAGCTACATAACTGAGAAATTAAAAAAATTACTACATTACCACCCTCCAGTCTTGCAGCATATGGAGATGATTGTCCAACAGTAGATTATCCACACACTGAGGTTCTCTCTTTGTCCCTTCACCTCTTTTCCACTTGCTACCATCCTGGGACTAGGAAGAAGTGTTGGAAGGATTTAGTCAATTGATCATTTGTTCAAAATTTTGGTAAAAGACTTAGTGGAACTCCAGAACTTCATCAGATTGTTTTGGCAAATGAGAGGCATCTAACTGTTGTTGACAGTGTCAGTGGAGACCAGGAAATATCAGTTATAACATGGATCCTAATAGATAGATATGCTCTGAGGTAAGGATGAGAGAAAGCAATCACTGTGAACTATCATCCCATTGACTAGAAATTTTACTCAGAACAATGAATGCATTTATTTTATAAAATTACATTATGGAAAAATAGCAAGATCCATTTGTAGTTTTATATTTTTCTGTTAGTATCTGGTACTTGGTAAATGTTAAACTAATATCCATCAAATTAATACACTAATCAATGAAATTAAATAGTGTTTATCAGGAGCACCAGCATTTGTAAAGCAACTATCAAGTAAACTAAAAAAAGATATTGACTATAACACTATTATAGCAAGGGACTTAAATATCCCACTAACAACCTTAGATAGATCATTGAGGCAAAAAAATCAACAAGGAGATCCAGAACCTAAACTTGACACTCGACCAAATGAACTTAATAGATACCTACAGATTATTGTACCCAATAACCACATAATATACATTCTACTCATTACCACATGGAATGTACTCCAAGATCAATCACATCCTTGGCCATAAATCAAGCATAAACAAATTCTATAAGGTTGAAATATTGCCACACACTTTCTCAGACCACAGAGGAATAAAAATAAATATCAACACTAACAAAATTTCCCCAAAGCCCACAAAGACATGAACACTAAACAGCGTGATGCTGAACAACTACTGGGTCAACACTGAAATCAAAGCAGAAATTAAAAGATTCTCGGAAACAAATGAAAATGAAGAAACATCTTACCAAAAACTCTGGGATGCCATGAAAACAGTTCTAAGGGTAATTATGTCTCTGTGAGCACACATCAAGAAAATAAAAAGATAACAAGTTGAAAGCCTAACAAATCACCTAAGGGAGCTGAAAAGAGAACACCAAAACCCCAACTTTAACAAGAGAATCCAAATCACCATAATAACTGCAAATACAGGACATAGAAGACAAAAACATCATAGAGAACATCAACAAAACAAAAAGCTGGTTCTAGGAAAGAATTAACAAGATTGTTGAACCCCTAGCCAGACTGACCAAGAAAAAAAGAGAAAAGGTCCAAACAAACACAATCAGAAATACAAAAGATCAAATCACAAATGAGCCTGAAAAAATACAAAAGATTATCAGGGATTGCTATATACACCTATATGAAAACTAACTTGATAACCTAAATGATATGGAGGACTTTCTGACATCACACAACCACCCCTGGTTGAAACAAGAAGAAATTGAGACACTAAATAGATTAATAACAATCCAGGAAATTGACTCTGTCATATGAAAACTACCTATAAGACAATCCCTGGACTGGATGGCTTCCCATCTGAATCCTACAAAATGTACAAGGAGGAGCTGATATCAACCCTATTGAAAGTATTCCAGGCAATTGAGAAAGATAGAATTCTTTCCAAATCATTTTACGAAGCTAACATCACACTGATACCAAAACCAGGAAAAGATCCAATCAAAAAAGAGAACTACAGAACAATATCCCTTATGAACATAGATGCAAAAATTCTCAACAAGATTCTAGCACATCGGACTCAAAAACGCATCTCAAAAATTATCCACAATGACCAAGTAGGCTTCATCCCCAGGATGCAGGGCTGCTTCAACATTCACAAGACCATAAACATAATTTAATACATCAACAGATTTAAAAATAAGAATCACATGATTATCTCATTAGATGCAAAAAATGTTTTTGATAAAATCCAGCATCTCTTCTTCATAAAAACCCTCAAACACCTAGGTATAGAAGGAACATACTTCAAAATAGTAAGTGCCATATACAATAAACCCACAGCTAACATATTGCTAAATGGACAGAAACTGGAAACATTTCCCCTGAAAACTGGAACAAGACAAGGCTGCCCACTCTCACCCCTCTTGTTCAACGTTGTGTTGGAAGAACTAGCTAAGGCAATTAGACAAGAGAAGGAAATCAGGGGTGTCCAAATAGGAGAAGAGAAAGTCAATTTATCTCTCTTTGCTGATGATATGATCCTATACCTTGAAAATCCAAGAGAATCTGTCAAAAACCTGCTTGCACTGATAAAGGACTTTTGCATAGTCTTGGGGTACAAAATAAATGTGCAAAAGACAGTTGCATTCTTATACCCAACAACAAGCAGGCAGAGACCCAAATAAAAAGCACAATCCCATTCACAAAAGACATAATAAATAAATAAATAAATAAATAAATGAAATACCTCAGCATCTTCCTAACTAGAGAAGTGAAAGACCTTTACAATGAGAAATATAAAACACTGCTCACAGAAATCCAAGAATACACAAGCAAATGGAAAAATATTCCATGCTCATGGATAGGAAGAATCAGCATTGTTAAAATGTCCATCCTACCAAAGGCAATCTACAGATTCAATGCTATACCCATTAAATTACTAATTTCATTCTTCTCAGTCCTTGAACTGACAATACAGAAATTCATATGGAAACATAAATGACCACCAATAGCCAAAACGATCTTTAGCAAAAGAAACAAAGCAGGAGATATCACATTTCCAGACTTCAAACTTTACTACAAGTTTGCAGTAATCAAAACAGCCTGGTATTGGTACAAGACAGGCATATAGACCAATGGAACAGGATAGAAATTTCAGAAGCAAAGCCTCAGTTTCTCCACCAACTCATCTGTGACAAAGCCTCCAACAACAACCACTGGGGAGAGGAGAACTTAATCAGTAAATGGTGCTGGGAAAACTGGCTGACCACATGCATAAGATTGAAACTGGACCCCTGCCTATCACCATACACAAAAATTAACTCTAAATGGATCAAAGATCTGAATGTAAAAACCTCAAACTATAAGAATCTTAGAAAACACAAGCCGGGCTCGGTGGCTCAGCCTGTAATCCCGTGCCTTGGGAGGCTGAGGTGAGTGGATTGCCTGAGCCCGCGGGTTCGAGACCCGCCTGGGCAAGGCGAAACCTCATCTCTACAATAAATCTAAAAAATTAGCCGG
>CAUYQG010063285.1:0-47162 GCA_963574415.1 Tarsius wallacei
AGCAGGTCAAGGCTGCGGTGGACGGGAGTGGCCACTGCACTCCAGTCCGGGCGACAGAGTGAGACTTCAACTCAAAAAAATAAATAAATAAAAATTTTTTTAATGGGCAAAATATATGATAAAAAGTTTCTCAAAAGAAGAGGGGTACAATTCAGGGTTAAGTATACAAGTGTTTATTGTATAGGTAAAATTTGGGCCTCATTTTGGTCCCCATTTTGCCTGGTTTGTGATCAGGTACCCTTATTGGTGAAGTGTGCGCTATCCCCTCCCCAGCAGTGTTCCATGACTGCCAATCCCTTTCTTAATGTATTATGATCATTGTTCAGGATCTGCTTATGAGTGAGAGCATGTACTCAGTTCTTTATTTCTGTGATAGATCACTGACTATGATAGATTCTATGTCCATCCAAGTTGTTGCGAAGTCTAGTCTGGCTGTTTTAAAATCGGATCATTTGGTTTTTGACAATTGAATTATCTGTGCTCCTTACCTATTGTGGTTATAAATCCCTTGTCAGACAGGGGGTTAGCAAATATTTTCTCCCATTCTGTGGGCAGTCACTTCACTTTATTAATGGTTTACTTTGCCATGTGGAAGGCTTTTGGCTTGATGTACATATCATATTTGTCCATTTTTTGCTTTAGTCGCCTGTGCTTTTAGGTCTTACCCAAGAAACCTTTGCCCAGACCAATGTTCTAGATGGTTTCCCCAGTGTTCTCTTGCAGTCATTTCATAGATTCAGGTCTTACATGTAAGCCTTTAATCCACTTTGATTTGATTTTTGTATATGGCAAGAGACAGAGGTCTAATTTCATTTTTCCACATGTAATTATCCAGTTTTTCCAGCACCATGTATTGAAGAGACTGTGTGTTCTTCAATGTATGTTCTTGGTGCCTTTGTATGTTTAGTTTTTAAATTAATTGCCAAACTATTTTCTAGAGCAAGTGTACCACTTTCTATTCCCACCAGCAATGTAGAAGTGATCCAGTTTCTTCCCATGAGCACCAGAATTTGGTGTTTTCACTACTTTTGAAAAAATGTTAGCCCTTCTGAGAGCAGTGTAGTGTTATGTCACTGTGGTTTTAATTTGCATTTTCCTAATAGCTAATGATGTTAAACATCTTTTCATATGCTTATTTGCTATCTATGTATTCCCCCCTTTGGTGAAATGTCATTTTATAACTGAATTTTTAAATTTTATTTTTATTTATTTTTAATTAATTTAGTTTTTATTTGTATAAATTTAGAGGGTACAAGTGCAGTTTTAATACTTGGATATGTTGCTTAATAGTCAAGACTGAGCTTTTAGTGTAACCATCACCCAAATAGGGTACATTGTACCCATTAAGCAATTTCTCAGCCTTCACCCTCTCTTCCACCTCCCACCTTTCCAAGTCTCCAATATCCATTATTCCACTTATAATGTCCAAGTGTATACATTATTTAGTTCCCACTTATGAGCGAGGATATGAGGTATTTAATTTTCTATCTCTGATTCCATCCATGTTGCTGCAAAAGACATGATTTCATTCTTATGACTGAGTAGTATTTCATGGTGGTATACCACATTTTCTTTATCTAATCATCCATTAATGACCACTTAGGCTGATTTGCTATTGTGAATAGTGCTACAAAAGATATGAGTGAGTGCAAGTATCTATTTGACATAATAATTTCTTTTCCTTTGAGTATATATCCAGTAGGTATATACCCAATTGAATTTTTTTTAATGTTAAGTTCATTAAATATTCTAAACAAGGCCTTCTCTTTTCATCTTCCTAACAGGTTTTTACATACAGCACATCTTTTTAATTTTGATGAAGTCTAATGTATCAATTTTCCCTTTAACGGATCATGTGTGTTATCAAGTCTAAGAACTGTTTATCTCTAGATCTCAGATATTTTCCTCTGGAAGTTTTATAGTAATATATTTTACATTTATGTCCATGTTCCATTTTGAATTAATTTTTTTTATAAGATCTGAGGTTTAGGATGATACCACTTTTTAAAATGAATGTCCAATTGTTCTAGCACTTTTATTTTAAAGGCTACCTTTCCTCCATTAAATAACACGTATACCTTTGTCAAAAGTCGTTTGAAGACACTTGTATGGGCCTATTTTGTCACAGATCTAGGCATTTATCTCTTCAATACTACAGTTTTCATAATGAAGCTATATAATAAAACTTGAAACTGGATATTCTAATTTCTCCTACTTCATTCTTCTTTTTCCAAATAATTTTTAACTTGTCTGCTTAGTTTTTTCATACAAATTTTAAAATAATTTTGTCTATATTTGTAAAAATATTTTAAGATTTTAATAGCAATTGCGTTGTTTATAAAATCAGGGAAAACTGACATATTTACTATATTGAGTCTTCCAATTCATGATCATGATGTGTTTCTTCATTTATTTAGAACTTTTGTTTTTTTCACTAGTGTTTTGAGGTTTTCAGCATGGAGCTCCTATACATGTTTTGTAGTATTTCATTTCTGACCAATCATAAATGGCATTGTACTTTAATGTCGGTGTTCACATGATAATTGTTAGTATGTAGAAATATAATTGATTTTTATAAGCATATTTTGTATCCTGTGATGTTGGCAAATTCACGTTAGTCATATTTTTTTGTAGACTCCTTGAAATTTTCTATGTAGATAATTATGTAATCTGAAAATAGGGACAGTTTTAGTTCTTCCTGCCTGATCTGTATGCTTTTTATTTCCTTTTCTTGCTTTATTGTGTTTGCTAGAACTTCTAGCACTATACTGAGTAAAAGCAATGAGAACAGACATTCTTGCCTGCTCCTGAACTTAGTGGGAAAGCATTGTCTTCACCGCTGAGTATAATGTTATCTGTAGCTTTTTGGGTAGATGATCTTGATCAAATTTTCCTGTCTGTTGTATTATTCAAAGTATCTCTTTCATATTGCGTGGGTTGTAATAGCTTGCTTCTCATGAAATTATCTTATTTCATCTAAGCTGTGGAATTTTTATGTAGAGAAAGGGAATCTTTGCACCCTGTTGGTGGGAATGTAAATTAGTACAGGCATTACGGAAAACGGTATGGAGTGTTCTCAAAACACCAAAAATAGAACTGTCATCTGATCCAGCAATCTCATGCTGGGTGTATATTCAAAAGACAGGAAATCAGTAAGTCAAAGAGTTATCTTCATTTGTATGCTTATTGCAACACTACTCACAATAGCCAAGATATGGAATCAATGAAAAACCGCACAAAGAAAATATGGTAACATACACAATAGAGTATTATTCAGTCAAAAAAAAAAGAATGAAATTCTGCCATTTGTAATAACACGGATATAACTGGAAAGCATTATATAAAATAAAATAAGCCAGGCACAGAAAGACAATAGCACATGTTCTCATTCATATGTAGGAGTCAAATACATTGATCTCATGAAGAAAGGTAATAGAATGATTGTTATCAGAAGCTGAGAAGGATAGTGGGGAAAGAGAGAAAAAGAGGGCTGGCTAATGGGTACAAAAATGCAGTTTAAAAAAATAGAGAAATATGATCTAGTGTTTGCTAGCACAATAGGGTGACTATAGTTAACAACGTATTGTATATTTCAAGATAGCTAGAAGACTGGGACTGGAATGTACCTAACACAAAGAAATGATAAATGTTTAAGGTGATGTATATCCCAATTACCCTGATTTAATCATTACACACTGTATGCTTGTTTCAAAAGACAACAACTATCCCATATACGTATGCAACTATATATCCATAAACATTTTTTAAAAATTAAAAAAGAAAACTAAACATACAGCTACATAATGACCCAGCAATTGAACTCCTGGGCTTTTATTTCAGAGAAATGAAAACTTACATTCACACAAAAAACTGTACACAAATGTTTATAGCAGCTTATTCTTAGGAGTCAAAAAATCAGAAACAATCCAGAGGGTCAGTGTTTAAAAATCTGTGGTATATCACACCATGGAATACTCAGCAACAAAATAAATGAACTCTTTTTTTTTTTTTTTTTGAGTTGGAGTCTCACTCTGTTGCCTAGGCTGAAGTGCAGTGGCACAATCATGGCTCACTACAGCTTTTGACCTCTTCACCTCAGGCGGTCCTTCCACCTCAGCCTCCCAAGTAGCTGGAACTACAGGCACATGTCACCATGCCCGGCTAATTTTTTTTGACTTTTTTGAAGAGATGAGGTCTCACTATGTTTCCTAGGTTGGTCTTGAACTTCTGCGCTCAAGCAATCCTCCTGCCTTGGCCTCACAAAGTGCTGGGATTACATGCATGAGCCACCATACCCAGCATGGAATAAACTCTTGATACATGCAATAACCTAAATCTCTAGCGAATTATGCTGAATGCAAAAGTAAAAAATAAAGGGTTATATATTATATTATTCCATTTATATAACATTCTTTTTTTTTTTTTTTAGTTGGAGTCTCACTCTGTCGTCCAGACTGGAGTGCAGTGGCCGCTCCCGGCCACTGCAGCCTTGACCTGCTGGGCTCCGGCGATCCTTCCGCCTCAGCCTTCCAAGTAGCTGGAACTACAGGCACGCGCCACCGTGCCCGGCTAAATTTTGATTTATTGTAGAGATGCGGTCTCACCAAGTTGCCCAGGTGGGTCTCGAACCCGCGGCCTCAGGCAATCCACTCACCTCGGCCTCCCAAAGCGCTGGGATTACAGGCTGAGCCACCGAGCCCGGCCTATATAACATTCTTGAAACGACAAAATTATAGAAATAGAGAACAAATTAGTGGTTCCGAGAGAGAGGATAAGAGTGAGGTACATGTAGCTATAAAAGGAAACATAGGGGTTCTTGTGGTGTTGGAATTGTTCTCTATCTTGAGTATATGAATCTCAATATTCTGGTTATGATATTATACTTTGCAAAATTGGAGAACACTGGGTAAATGGTATGTGTGATTTCTCTGTATAACTTTGTTGCAACTGAAAGTTAATCTACAGTTTTCTCAAAGGTGATTTTTAGCAAAATACTAAATTACCCATCTTCAGTTTACAACTCATATGTAAAATAGAGGAAATAATCGCTGCACTATATTCTGGAATTGGGCAAATAAAGTTGGAAAATGCTTAAGAACTTGCTACATATTTGGAATCAAAGACCTCTGGAAAAGAAGAGATGTTAGTAATTTTCTGTTTCATTAGTCTTCGCATTATTTTTTTTTCTGGACACAGGGACCACAGGTTGGGCAGAGGGGAGACTGGTAGGAAACAGAGAAGGTGCCTCCCATATCTTTTTCTCCTTCCAACATTCAGCCCATTTTCCTCCCACCTCAGCCTTGGTTTCATCTTCTTTTCATATTAGCATTCTGAAGGATTTTGTAGGTGATAAGTGGTTTTTACTTGAGGATTTTTGAAACCAACTCTTCTAATCTCAATCTTATTTTACTGATCAGGAGAGCAGGAAGCAGAGTTTTTGTGATTTAGTCAGGACATGGTGGTAGAGCTGAGAACAGAAGCAGGGGTGTTAACTCTCAGACTAGTGTTTTTTCACTTAATGATGGTACCTTGCATTTTGATTGCTTTCCTAACATTTTTGTCAACGATCAAATAGCTTCTTAAGTAGTTAGTAATTTGCGAAAGCAATAACATTTATTGTTGTTTGGAGGCATAATTTGATACAGTATTCCTTAAGCAGATGGCTAGAATGTGTAGACGTGTTGGTAGTGGCGGTATCAGATATCGTTTGTAAGTGGATGATTCGAGTGTCTTTAAATACGTGCATTGTTTGGCGTACATTTTGGGAAAAGCTTGTTGGTGCCACCTAGTGGTTGAGTGATAGGTGTTAATAGTCGTAATAAGAAGACACTTTAACCTCCCTCTTTTGTTAATGCTATTTCAATTGATATACCAAAAGTTATTGTCAACTACTTCAATCACTTTATTTCTACAGTGTTTTAGGTGAAAAATACTTTTCAAGATAAAAAGGAAGCCATTTATTTTTGGTTCAATTTAGCTCTACTAACTAAAAATGTCATAACAGAGCAAATTATTTAGATAAATTATTTTCAAACTCAAATTACTTGCTAATTACAGCTAATTCTTAAATAAGAATAGTGGACCCCTATTCAATACAGACTCTTAGGACTCCTGTAAAATTAATAGTTGGGTTCAGCAAGTGCTTAAAAGTACTAACACATTCTTTAAAAAAATTCTGTGATCAGTTTACTAAATTGGGTATTTTCTGTGTTTAAAAAAAAAAAATCTTGTGACCATATTACAGACTATTGTCATAAAGGCTGCAACTAGAATTAAGTGCACAGTTTAATCATCGGAAGGTTATAGCTGTTTGAAGTTTTCTAATGAACATACATTTCTTTCAATGAAAACATACTGAATAGATAAAATCCTCATCCTAACATCAAAGCAATTATTTGAGCTGACCAAACCCATCACTACAACTATTGAATACTTAAAACATTTAATTACATCTTTATTCTCACCATATAATTTTTTTCCCTCTCTTTTAAGAGGTCATGAAAGGAATGAATCATAAAATAATTTGTTTGCTCAAGGTGTTATTAACTTTAGAAATTGCTGGTGTTCTGGGCTGGCCCACTTATCAAAACTATTTTCAGAACAATTATGACAATGATGACTAAACATTAAAGTACATGACAGATGTCTGGTAGACAAGGAAAAGGGAAGTTGTTAACCAGTTTGTAAAGGGAACTTGAATAGCAGGGACAAAAGCAGCCATGGGGAGTAATGCGACCAGGGACAGGAAGAGAAGAGAAAAAGGTTTTAGGAAAAGAAGTAAGGTACTACCATGGGAAAAGGGACAAAGGTCAGAAACAATGCTGGAGGGCTGACAAAGTTTAACTCAGGAGAGACATTTGGAAGACATATTTAAGTGCCATGTCTAAACCTTTCAACTTGTGCTAATTATACTTTCAGGTGTTTCAGATTTATTTTAATAACTGAAGTTTTAAAAACCATTGACTAGAGTTGTATTTTCAGACTGTCAATTCAAAAATATTTATTAAGAAAACATGATGCAAAATGTAGCATTTTCAAGAGAGAGGATCATACATTAAGTTTATGGGTAGCACTCATCTGTCATGTCAGAAAATATTAAGCTCTTCAGCTCAGTCACATACCAACAAACTGAAGATTATTTCCTCCTTACAAAAAACCTAAACACTGGAATAATTAGAATATTAGAATAATAATATAATAATAAGATTCTTCAGTTCAACATTCTGTATAGAATGTTAAATACATATGAGAGAAAAATAGCAGGTTTTGAAGGAAAAGTACATGAGGACTTTTCTGTTGACTTCTTGTAGTTTTATGAAGTGAAATGGGCATTTAGTACAATATTGTTTACATTCTGGCTTCATTGCTTATGCCTTAAGCTCATGAACCCAGTTTCTTCCTCTGTAAACTGAGAAGCATACTGCTTGGTTGTTGTGAGGATTAAGTTACACACTGTGTAGAAGGTGCTTATCAATGCTTGTCACATAATTAAGTATCAAGAAATGTTCATTTCTTTTTTCTTCATGACTAGACATATCAGATCAAGCAATTAGCAAAATCTTCAAAGTCTTTTCCCATGATTTTAGTTTCACTGGTTGCACAAAAACGTGACAAGTTGTTGTTTATAATATGCACATAAAATTCTTAATGTTCAAATAGTCTATTATCATATATAATTACAATAAATAGATTTTATGCCTAGTGGTACATATTTTAAAATCTAATAATTTCAAGATAGTGAAACTCACATATTTCATTTTGACTTGAGGTTGCAAATTTCTTAGTCCAGAGCTAACATGGAACTTTTCAAAGAATAGGGTATATTAAATATGTAAGCTACAAAAAGAAAACTTCTATTTTTAGGATCAGTATCAACTAAATGTGATATACTGTAAAACATTGGTGGTTTCTTTTTGTACCAAGGTTTGAGAAAATATTCTTGTTTCTATTAACATTTGTAAAAATGCATACAGATGGTAATTTTTAAGGATTCTACTCATTCACTACCCCTTCCAATGTTATTATTGTCCCAAATCCAGAAATAGAAGCATGCTATGACTGGTAAAATGTTACTTTTGAGATGTAGTGTCTACATAAGGAATCCTCAACAACTCTCTAATATTTACTCTTACTTTAATAAATTGTGCTTGTAGACATCTTCATTCAGTGGTTTACTGATAGACTTATTTTTTTAAAAGGGCTAGTATATTGGTAAAGTGGAAGTGCTTTAGACATTTTTTGGCAACATTTAAAGTATAATGTAAATTTAAAAAAACATTTAAAATTTTGAGTACTAATTATATGTAGAAAATGTACTTAATGATGCCTATTATATGTATAGCATTATCACTTGAAATCTTGCTCCAAATTTCCCTTATCAAGCTACTAAATTTATTTTATGTCCTTATTTTTTCAAGTAGATCCTTTTATTTTTTTTACATTTTTTTCTGAGTCAGGGTTTCTCTCTGTCACCCAGGCTGGAGTGCAGTGGCACAATCATAGCTCACACAGCTTCAACCTCCTTGGCTTGGGTGATTCTTCTGCTGCAGCCTCTAGAGTAGCTGGGACTATAGGTGCACACCACCATGACTGGCTAATTGTTTAATTTTTTTGTAGAGATGAGATCTTGTTATATGGTCCAGGCTGGTCTTGAACTAAACTCATGCAATCCACCTGCCTCTGCATCCCAAAGTTCTGGGATTACAGGCATGAGCCATAGAGCCTGGTCAGATCCTTTTAAAAGTTAGGCCCATTAATATTGTTCTTTGCTTTTTGTGAATGTATATTATTATCCCTTGACATACACCTAACATTATTCTATTTAGGTATCGCCATTCACTCAATTTTTAGTGTGTCTCACAATATGGGGAAGTCTGGATTTGCCTGTACCCCTGGTGCATATAATCTGGTCAAGCTGGCGGAAGAAACACTTAAAAGAGCATTTCTTTGTTCTGGGCAGTCAACTACACTCATCTTCAGTGTCGTTACAATCCTCCTCCTATACTCTCCTCTCTCTTCCTATCTTAGAGGAATGAAAGAGAACATGTGTGGGGATGAGCACATGTTACAACCTATAGTTACAACTACAGGCACATGCAAGGTATACCTGAAGGTGAGAATGGAGAGGGTTTTTTCACATCTGTGATTTTATGAGGGGGGCCTCCCTCCCCTCAAAACATAATTATCTTTTGGAGGGTGGGCTTCTTGTAGTACACACTTCCCCTGCTAGGTAAAGTGTTCTAGGAACCCAGTGGTATCAGTGTACCAGCCAGCATTGTGACAGGCTGTGATCAGCTTCAGTAAATTTGTTGTTGTTGTTGTTGAGATTCTTTCAAAGCATTTGCTCATTTAATGATGGGTGATTTACTAGCGCACCTGCCCTCACGGTACTGAGTGTTCAGCAGTTTTTGACCCCAAACGGCATAACCCCAGTGCCCCACCCTCCCTATTCACCGGAGCTGACCCCAAGTGATTTTTTTTTTTGCTTGTTTCCTGGAATGAAAAAGGTCCTCAAAGGGAAACATTCTGCCCATGTGGAAGAGGTGAAACAAAAAAATGGCTGAAGCACAAAAGGCATCAAAATTAATGAGTTCAAAAACTGGTGCCGTGAAAAAAAGCATCTTGATAGGTGTATTGCATCAAACGGAGAGTACTTTGAAGGTGACTGAAGTTTAAACATGTAAGAATAAATACACAATTTTTAATAAATGAATTCCAAGATTTTGGGGGGCTCCCCCCTTGTGAGTGACTGGCACCTGCTCTCCTCTCCTGTTCCTCACTTCCTCATTATGCCTTTGACATTTTACCTTATTTGCTTGAGAATTTAGCTGCCGTAACTGTTTCATCCACATGCTGGCTGTTTAGCCATCAACCTCTTCAGCCTGATAAGGGTCAAAAGGACTAAAAAGCTGCAAGATCAATTCCAACTCTGTTACCCCACGGTGCTCCCTACAGATTCGCATTACATTTTATAAATGACAAAATGCTTCATTGATTTTTTTTGATTAGATTCAATGAGCATCTTTTTTTTTTTCTGTGTCACTGAACTAGTTTTGCTGCCTGCCATATTATCCATATTGTTCTTTTATGCTTAAAATGGCCTCTCACATGGATTCCATTTGTACAAGGATGAAGGGAATAAACAACTCATTTCAGAACCTAGACAAAAATAAGATGTGCTGCCGACTGATTTATGGTCTGGAACTCATACCCTATTATAAGTACTGTGGCAGAGTCACAAAGTAGTGTCCTGGGAGCCCAGAGAAAAACCAAGCTTCACAAAAGGGGCACCATCTTGACTGAACCTTGACGGCTTCATGGGAAACAAGGCTGATCATAGGGAAAGGCATGGAAAGTCAGAGGTCAGTTCTGAGTGTGAAAATATGCCAGTGTGGATGGAGCAGAGTGGGGGGCAAATCAAGGTGTGATTGAAGAACCAGGCCTGGCACAGCGCTTGACATATAACAGATGCTCGTCAATGTTGAAAGAAAAGAGGATGGATTATGTTACTCCTCTGCTTAAGATTTTCCCAGCACACTTGGAATAAAATCCTAGGACCTTGCCCTTGCCCTACCTTTCCTGCCTCTTACACCTCTTCATCCTGGTTAGTTGTGCTCCAGCCTATTGTCTCCTTCCACCTTCCCAAGCCTGGTGAATCCACTTCTGCCTCAGAATTTGCATCTGCAGTTCCCTCTGCAATCCCAGTCTCCTTTCAGGTATGCACACAGCTCCATCTCTCCTTTCCCTCATGTCTCTGGTCAAATATCTCCTCCTCAGAGAGGAGTTAGAAAGGAGGATGAGGAAAAATGGTTTAAAGGGTACAAACATACAGTAAAAAAAAAAAAGGAATTAATTCAATGCTTGATAGTAGAGTAACAAAAATGTAATGTACCCAGGTGATGGTGACATGCAACTGGGAATACCCTGATCACTATGCGTTATATAAATGCAACAAAATTTCACACCCTCCCCCCATACGTTTGTACAGATAAAAATAAGGAAGAATGCAAGGATTCATAGGAAAAAAGACCCGTGGTTATAGTGCTGGGTGAAGAAGAATGTCAGTTCTGAAGACAAGCAGAGGAAAGAGAAGAGAATGTGGGCTGAAGGCACCCGTAAGTCCTCAAGGAGCAGGCGGGATACACACAACATGGGAAAAGGTGGTTGGAGTGTGCTGGGTAGACAGAAAGCTAAGGAGCCTTCTGGGAATGAGAATCGGTGTTTTGGGGAACAGAATGGGATAGACCAGCTTAGAGTGGTAAGTGGGAATGAGGGTAGTAGTAGGATTTGGTAGTGAGGTTACAAGAGGAGGTCCTTGGAAATAAACCTGAAGAATTTGGACTTTATCTTGAAGATTATTATGAGACAGGGAAAGTAAAATACTAGCGAATGGTGGATTCAATAACAAATATTTAGTGAGTATCTATTATATACCAGGTACTAATACAGCCATGAATAAAAAAAAGTCCCTGCCCTCACGGAGGCCATATTATAGGAAGAAAATTTATTAGATGGCAAAGATATGCAGGATAAACTGGGCAGGAGGATTAGCACTCACCAAGATAAAGGGATGCACATGAGATCCATTTCAAAAGCAAGAAAAAACAAGGGACTAAGCAGTGGATGGACATAGTGAACAAGAGTAGAACAGAATGTTAGATCTTTGCCCTGCTTTCCTACCTTTCAGTCTGTTTATCCTCATTATTGAGAAATTAGTCTGAAGACTTTTAAGGATTCGAGTATGGATTGACGCCTGATGTTTTCTAGGTTATTAAAAGTTGTTATTTGTTTTATAAGCAACTTTATAAAAGTCAAAATTATTTAACACGAAGACTCTCTCAGTCTCTTTGTTGCCCTCATGGGTGGCTTGTCTAAACCAGTCATGAACTGTGTAATAAATCATTCACAATTATAATTGAAAGAGAAGTTATATATTACATGTAATAGGCATTCAATAAGTATCTGTTAAATGAATGAAGTTTTCTAATTACTTACTTCAATAAGTTAGAGCAGAATCAGAGTTTTCTGATAATAATGTTTTTTTCTCACTTACTTGAATGCTTATATACATTCCTGAGTAAATAGAGAAAAAAAGGAAGGTGGCAAATACCTTACTGCAGGCACAAAGAGAATTTTCCATAGTCTTCAGTTTGTCTTATCTATGCAAGAGGCCACCATCTAGAAAACATAAGAATGTGAAAGTCATCTGTTACGTGTATCCTGGGGGCCCCAGTGGATATTTGAAATCTACTGGCTTAAAAATCAACACCAAATCTCAACATTCTTCAAATTAGCTGTTTTTCTTTTTCATATCCCTTTCCAATTTGCTTCTGAATGCATACATGTAATTCTACATATTATATTCACTTTTATGTAATACTAAGTTTATGTAGTACTAAATAATTATTTTATAGTTATTTTTCATTATTTATAATTTTTAATTATTTATTTTTTTGAGTCGAAGTCTCACTCTGATGCCCAGGCTAGGAGTGCAGTGGCATTATCACAGCTCACTGCACCCTCAACTTCCTGGGCTCAGGTGCGTGCCATGAACCCTGGCTAACTTTTTTTACTTTTTTGTAGAGACAAGGTCTCATTATATTGCCCAGGATGGTCTCAAACTCCTGGGCTCAAGCAATCCTCCTGCCTCAGCTTCCCAAAATACTGAGATCACAGGTATGAGCCCTTGTGCCTAGCAGAAATTAGTATTAATTTTTTTTTTTCTGAGTTGTGGTCTCACTCTGCCCAGGCTGGAGTGCAGTGGCATGATCATGGCTCACTGCAACCTTCACCTCCTGGGCTTAGATGATTCTTCCACCTCGGTCTCCTGAGTAGTTGGAACTATGGGGTACACACTACAATGCCTGGCTTATTTATTTATTTATTTATTTGATTTTTGTAGAGATGAAGTCTCACTTTATTGTCTAGGCTGGTCTCAAACTCTTGGGCTCAAGCAATCCTTTCACTTCAGCCTCCTGAAGTGCTAAGATTACAGGTGTGAGCCACCATGCCTGGCCAGAAATTTTAAATAAAATGTTAAAGGTTATGTATGGCAGATTCTACATAAGGTAATAAAGCTGGTGTATAGCCCATGCATTGGGCAATGGGCTGAGGCTGACGGTGTCCACACATGGTGACATTTCTGTACATGTCTCCTGTCCTTTCCACCCCTGCAAAACCATCCTGCCCCTACCCAACAGCTGACCCAAAGATGACTCATGTTCTTCACACAGATATACCTTTAACTTTAACTTATAAATTTCCTACTATTTGGGATATCTTTCATTCCATGAAAATTTTAGTCATTAAAATTAAAAGTTTCATTTAAGAAAAGAAATACCACATCACAGAAAATTTGGAATATAAAGCAAAGATATTACTTATAAAGCTATTCACTAATATAAAATACTGTACTTTTAGTCCATTTGTTCTAGCCTTTTTAAAAGCCAGTTCTTAAATTATAAAAGTAATACAGCTGGGTGTGGTGGCTCATGCCTGTAATCCTGGCACTTTGGGAGGCCGAGGTGGGAGGATCACGTGAGCTCAGGAGTTCAAGACTAGCCTGGGCAACATAGTGAGACCTCACCTCTACAAACAAACAAACAAAATCCAGATGTTGTGCTGAGAGCCTGTAGTCCCAGCTACACAGGAGGCTGAGGTGGGAGAATCCCCTGAGCCCAGGCAGTCGAGGCTCCAGTAAGTTGTGATCATGCCACTGCATTCCAACCTGGGCAACAAAGTGAGACCCCCAACTCAAAAAAAATAGAAGTTTTTATTTTAAAACAGAGGTTTTATATTCAGTAATGGCAGAATAGCTTATATTGGACTAAGTTTTCCACAAACAATAATTATGGACTCTGAACAAAATAAAAAATTGACTGGAAAGTGTTCAAAAGTTGGCAGAAACTGAAGAAGTACCCTGGTACTATGGTTTGAATGTGTCCCCCAAGTCTCATGTGTTGAAAATTTAATTTCCAAATTCATATGTTGATATTATATGGAGCTGGGACCCTTGGGAGCTAATTGGAATTGGACAAGGGCATCAGGGTGGGGCTCGCATGATGAGCCTCATAGTTTTAAGAAGAGGACAAGAGATCTGATCTGGCACAATCTTGTCCTCTCATCATGTAAAGTACTCTGCCTTGTTATAACACAGAATAAGACCCTGACTGGATATAGCTGCCTGAACTTGAACTTCACAGCCTTCAGAACTGTGAACAAAATATATTTTATAAATTACCCAGTCTTCAGTATTCTGTCACAGCAACAGAAAACAGACTAAGACACCAGGAAAGAAGGGAACCACACTTGGTGAGATCCATGTTTATTTATTTATTTATTTTAGTATATTATTTATACCTTTTTATTTGTTTATTTATTCTTAAATTTTTTATTTTAAAGATGTGGGGTACAATTCAGGGTTAGGTTTAACAGATTTATCCCTGAGGGCATTTTCCACTCAGTGCAGTAGAGGGTAGGTAGAATGCAAGCAGAAGTCTCACTGGCTTGAGGTATGAGAGGACAGGGTTTGAGGCTGCCAGAACAGCTGGAAATTAAGGAGACAAGTTCTGAAAATGAAATTTCCTTCAAATGCGTGGGTGATCTCTGAATTGCATATGCATGGTCTCAAAATAGTCCAGTGGAAAGCAACAGCTTCAAAATGCTGATCAGTGATTTTAGTTACTGCTCACCACAGGAGAGACAGAGTTTGAAATTTGAAGTCTCCAAAGTCAAAATGACTTGGAAAATACCTTAAACTTTAAATAGGAATCTGAGAGGGGCCACACTTTTGAAATAAAAACTATTTCCTAGGACTAAAGATTTACTTTAAGACAAAGGGTAAAACTGTAATAGATCTATCCTAAAAATATAAAAATCAAGTTGAAGCAAGTTCAAAGTCATCAGCCAGTGACTTAGTTGCCTGCAAGAATGAAAAATCAGCACTCTTCAGATGAAGATAAATGGATGTGTTTTCCATAAAATCTAGTCTGAAAAATTAATCATGTAATGAAACAGAAAAATGTGTCTCAAGATCAAGAAAAAAAGTCATCAATAGAAACAAGCCCTGAGATTTTTCCTATGTTAGAAGAATTTTAAAGTGGTTATAAATATTTTCAAAGACTTGAAGGAAAATGTACTCATAGTGAACAGATGGAGGACTCTCAGGAAATAAATGAAACTATTTAAAAAACCCCACAAAAATGAAATTCTAGTACTAAAATGTACAATATCTGATATTTAAAAAAATCTCTCGATGAGTCTAACACCAAATTGGAGATGGCAAAATGGTCACATGAAGATAGGAGAAAATATCTAATCTGAAGAAGAGAGACAAAAAGGATGTAGAAAAATGAACAAAGCTTTAATAAGCAGTTGGACAATGTCAAGCAGCCTAACATGCATGTGATTGGAATCCAAGAAGGAGAGGAGAAATAACATAATGGAGAAGAAGAAATATTTGAAAAAACAATAGGTGACATTTTCTCAAAGTTGGTGAAAATATCAACTGACAACACAAAAAATGTCAGTGAACTATTAGCAGCAAATATACAAAGAAAACCACACTAGGTAATACCAAACTGCTTACAATAAAAAATAAAGAGATGGTCTTAAAAAAAACCAAAGGGAAAAAAAGATGCATACATATAGGGAAAATATAAAACAAATTATAGCTGAATTTTCATCAGAAACAATGGAGACCAGAAGACAATGGTATAGTAACTTTTAGAGCTGAAAAAAAGAAAAAAATAAGCCAACCAAAAACTCTATATCCAGCGAAACTATCCTCCAAAACTGAAAGTTAAATAAAAACATGAAGATAAATGAAAGCTGAGATAATTCATCACCAGGAGTCTTCTACTCAGGGAATACAAAAAGATGTTGAAGGTAAATGGCATGAGGACAATTTGGATCTACAGGAAGAAATAAAAAGCACTGAAAAGGTAAATACTATCTATATTAGTTTCCTATACTGGAACATATTACTACAAAGCTAGCAGCTTAACAAGACACATTCATCTCACAAATCTGGAGTCTAGAAGACAGAAATGGGTTTCAATGTGTTAGCAGAGCAGTGTTACTTCTGGAGGCTTTAGGGAGAAATAGAGGTTCTTGCTTTTTCCAGCTTCTAGAGGCCATCTGCATTCCGTGGCTCATGGTTCCATTTCTCCATCTTCAAAGCCAGTAATGTTGAGTCAAGTCCTTTTTGTGTTGCCATTTCCATTGGTTATTTTCTGCATCCCTCTTTTCATTTGAAGAATCCTTGTGAAATATACTGGGCCCACATGGATAATTCAGAATGCTCTTCCTATCTTAAAATTGGTTGACTAGCTGTCTTCATTCTATCTGCTACTTTAATTTCCCTTTGTCGTGTAACCTGACATACTCACAAATTCTGGGGTTAGGACATGGATGTATTTGAGAGAAGTCATTATTCTGCCTACCACACTATTATTTTTTCTTTTAGTTTCTTCAAAGTACAACTATTATTGCAAAAACTATAACATTGTCTATTGACATTTGTGAGTAGATATAAAATGTATGACAGCACAAGGGGTGGAAGGTGGTAAATAGGATAAACTGCTACAAATTTCCTCCATTTTACATGAAGTGGTAGAATATTAACTTGTAGTAGACTATACTATGTTAAGGATGCATATTACAACCCTAAAGCAATGTTTCTCAAGTGGGGCTCCAGGGAACCTAGATCAGCAAAGATGATGCTAGTTTTGCTAGAGATTATGACTTCTAAAAACAACAACAACATGTATTTTGACCTTTCCACATGGTGTGATGCTTGTGTTTACTGTGTTGGATGAACAGAGAGCAGGTAGCCCTGTTAGCAACTTTATTAGAAACCTTTCTGTTCCACATGCAGGTTACAGCAGGACTGTGCTTATTTAGTTGAGTATATACTCAGTTTTTGATGCAAGATAGGTTATAGATAATGATTAAGTTTAGTATTGCCTAGTGGGGAGTTGACAGCTTTTCCTGTTACCTTCCCTTTCTCTGTCATGCCACACACTGACTTGCATTAGTGAACAAGCTCTATCAATGAAATAGCAAATGAGAAGAAACCTTTCATTCTAAAGAAGGAGTTTTTGTTATGAATTACTAGCTCCCTGCAAATGCTGAAAACATAAATTACGGGCAACCCCTTCAGGCCCCCTCCCACTGTGGTAACTTTTCTGTCCTCAATAAATCCTGCTTTCTTACCGTAAAAAAAAAAACAAAAAAACATTAATTACGTAGACTAGAAGTAAATTGTTTGAAGTCTGGGCATTTTGGGGGTGATTTACAGTTAGTTATTTTGCTTTTTTGTATCTTGTGCTTGCTGCACTATGTGCTTGCTGCACACAGTATGTAGAACAGTAGAAATGGTGGTAAATAATACATACTATTTATTACTGGAAGTGGCCTGAGAGGTTGAGTCACTATAGTTACGAACTGAGCTGGGTTTGTCTTTAGTGGATCCCTACAAAAGGAATCTAACGAGGTTTTTGTTTGGGTGGGAGATAAGATTACATTATAAAAATGAGGAGCATATTATTCAGTGCTTATCAAGTTACAAGTGATGAAACTCAAATTCTCAAATTGCCTAGAAGGTTAGGAGTGGGAGGGCAGATAAAATAGATTGGCTCAAATTACCAGGAAGTTCAGGGTCATAACTGTCCTTAGACAAGACTGCATTTGACCTTGTATCTTGAGATCTTGCTAAAGTCTTAGTTCTAGTAGTTGTTTGGTAGATTTCTTAAGAATTGTTAATGCAAACAATATTTCATGTAAAAGTAGTTACACTTTTTTCTTTCACATATGTATGTCTTGGGAAGAAAGGATTTTATACTTCGCCATTATGTTAGCTGTAGACTTTTAATGAATAACCATTAGCAGACTGAGAAACTTTTTTTTCTTTTTTTTTTTTGAGTCAGGGTCTCACTCTGTTGACCAGGCTACAGTGCAGTGGCATGAGCATGACTCACCACAGCCTTGATCTCCTGGGCTTCTGCTTCAGCCTCCCAAGTAAGTAGCTGGAATTACAGGTGTGCATCACCATACCTGGCTAATTTTTTAATTTTTTTGAAGAGACAAAATCTTGTTATGTTGCCCGGGCTGGTCTCGAGTTCCTGGGCTCAAGCAATCCTCCTGCTTCAGCCACCCAAAGTGCTGAGACTTCTGATGTGAGCCACCATGCCTGGCCCAAAAGTTTTCTTATATTCCTGGTTTGTTAAGCATTTTAAATTATGAATGGTTAATTGTATTTTGTTAAATGCCTTTCCTGCATGAACTGAAGTGGCCATATCCTTTTTTCCTTTACTATGTTAATATGAATTACATTGATTTTCAAATGTTAAACCAACCTCTCAATCCTAGTATAAACCACATTTACTTACGATAATTTACCTTCTTTTATGTCTTGGTTAATACTACTAGAGACTTTTGCATTCATGTTCATGAGGGATATTGGCTTATGATGTCTCCATTAGGTTTTGGTATCGGGGTTATGCTGAACTCTCACAAAATGAATTGTCTGCCTCCTCTTATTGTCTGAAGAGTTTGTGTGTGGAATTTATTTCTTTTTTGCTTAATTTCTTTATTTAGTTTTTGTTAATTTTTGGTAGAATTTACCATGGAAACTATCTGAGTCTTTAGTTTTCTGGGACTCACAGTTATTTTAAAGCCTATTTCTGATACAGTAGTTGTATACTGTGTCAACTTGGACAAACTACATTTCAAAGAATCCACTCTCTTGTTTAGGTCTGTGTTAGAGCTGGCCAAAAGAGAAATAGTCATGAGATTTGGAAGGTAGAATTGAAGTTGCAACCCCCAACATGCTCTGGTGGACCCTCCTCAGCAATGGGTTCCCCAGAGACTGGTCCTTCTCTGTAATGGGTGCCTCAGTGACAATGACAATAGTGCAGCACTTTGGTCTTGGACTTCCCAACCTCCAGAACTGTGAGAAATAAATTTCTGTGGTATAAGCTACTCAGTTTATGGAGAGACCAATGCAGGACTCAAAGTTTGAGACTTATTTTTTTAAAAGGACATTTTGTAATGCAAAAGGGCATTTGTGGTTAGAGGTGATGAGGTTAAAATGCAGAGGTGCTGGTGGATTCCAATCTGTCCATCTTTTATTTCTAACTGCCGACCCTGGTGACAAACAATGACTGCCAGACCAAGAGGTAATATCTTTCATACAGTTCATCCAGCTTTCTTTTGCAGGCTCACTTCCACAGTAGGATGTGCCTGGCTTCTCAGTTTCCCTGACAAGTTTCAATTTGGCCAAACATACCAATGCTTCAGAGGACTGATTCATGACCTTTCACTGATCCACCAACTCACCCTTTCAGATCCTTATTTCTTCAGTTTCTTCCACAATTATGTCAAGTATTATTGCTACAATAAATTCATTATTTCATAATTACTCACACTGGTTCTGCTTCCCTGATAGAAATAACTTAAAAATTGGAATTTCCTATGGGTCTGTTTCTACTATCTTTTTTACTTTGTTTTTATGATCATTTGGTTTTATCTCCTTGTATGCCTTGTAACTTTTTTGACTGAATGCTGGATATTATGTATAAAAGTAGTAACAATTTGAAGCACTAAGTAAGGTTATCAACTTCAAAAACTGATGTACTTTAATTTCTGGCAAGTTATGGTAACAGATCATCTTGTTCATCATTGAGCTAACTTCAAACTTTGTGATGACTTACTTTGGCTATGTTTTTTTCTTTTAGGGGATTGCCCTTCAGGGATCCCAGATAAAAGCCTGGGGTGTTCATGCTGTTCCTCCCTTTTGGCAGGCTATGAACTCCTGTTTTGATTCCCCTGCCCTGTGAGAGTGATAACATGGCTGCCTAGTTTACCAGTCATTAGCCATAAGTTGGCAGAAGACTACAGGGAAAGGTATTGTTGGATGTTGGGTTTGCTTTTTTGTGCTTCTCCTCTCTTAGAATCTTGGTCCCTCAAGGCCTTGCTGTCAAATCTTCTTAAAAAAAAAAAAGTTATACTAGACCCAATTCTTTCCCTCTCACCTAGACAGGATTTCATCCTCACCACTGTCCTTGTTAAGGTCATTACTGCTATATCCAATTGTCAGTTCTCAGTACTTATCTTCTTGTAGCAGCAATCATTGTTTTCTGAAAACATTTTCTTCACTCTCCAGAGCATTATTCTCCTTATTTTTTTCCTGTCTCGTTGGCCAGCTGTTAGTATTCTTTGTTGGTTCCTTCCTAATCTCTTAATGTTAGATGACTCAGGTCCCAATCTTGGGGCTTTTACTCTTGAGTCCTTTGGAAATCTCATTCAGTCTCATGAATTTACATATCATGCATATGATCAGGCTCCCAATTTCTATTTCCAGTTTAAACTTCTCCTTTAAACTCAACATCTTGACTTGAATGTTTAACAAATATGCGTACTAACAAGCATTTCAAACTTAACCTGACCAATACTTAACTTCATACTTTCCACCATAAACTTGTTCTACTGCCTTCCTTTTCAAAGTTAATTGTAATTCCAGTCCCCTAGTTACTAGGGCCATAATTCTTAACTACTCTTCGATTTCAGACCCAATCCTATGAGCTCTACCTTCAAAATAGGTTTAGAATCCTACTACTTCTCATCACCTTCACTATTATTGCCATGGTCCAAGCTGCTACCATCTTCCATATGGATTACAGTAATAGTCTCCTAAGTGATCCAAGGGAGATTCTTTTTTTTTTTGCATTGGAGTTTCACTGTCACCCACGCTGGAGTGCAGTGGCATGCTCACAGCCACTACATCCTCGAGCTGATGGGCTCAGGTGATCCTTCCAAGTCAGCCTTCCAAGTATCTGGAACTACAGGCATGCACAACTACACCTGGCTAATTTTTTGATTTATTGTAGAGATGAGATTGTGCCAAATTGCCCAGGCTGGTCTCGAACCCGTGGGCTTAGGTAATCCTCTCACCTCGGCTTCCCAAAGAGGGAGATTCTTTAAAAACCTAAGTTGGACTGTATTATTCTCTCAAATCCTTCAAATAGCTTCCAGTCTCACATTAAAAACTTCAAGTATTTATTATAGTCTTAAAAAGGTCATACATAATTTTGCCTTCCAGTATCCTTCTGGGAGGAAGGGAGGGAGGGAGAGAGAGAGAGAATTCAGTCTTGTCTAAGGACAGTTGTAACCCTGAACTTCCTGGTAATTTGAGCCAATCTATTTCATCCGCCCTCCCACTCCTAACCTTCTAGGCAATTTGAGTTTCATCACTTGTAACTTGATAAGCACTGAATAATATGCTCCTCATTTTTATAGTACAATTTTATCTCCCACCCAAACAAAAACCTCGTTAGATTCCTTTTGTAGGGATCCACTAAAGGAGACGCTCTTTTCCTTTGACGTGCATCTGCATCACTTCAAATGAATTCATCTGATTTTGAACTTCTCCATTTCAGTTGGAGATTAAGATCATATCTAGCATTTTTCAGGTTGAGGGAGTGGAATCAACAGTGCTTTCCCAACACAGCTAGAGATTTCGCATTCCACTGATACTTTTAACTCCTCACTGAAAGTCTTGTTTGGTTTTTTTCCCCCCCTTAGTTCCACTTCCAACTAGGTGATCCAGATTTGAAACCTATAGGCTGGTAGTTCTCAAACTGTAGCTTGCATCATGATCCTTTGGAGGGCTCGTTGAAAAAGACTGCTGGGTTTCATCTTCAGTTTTGATTAAGTAGGCTTGGGGTGTGGTCTGATAACTAGCATTTTTTTTTTTTCTTTTAGTTGGAGTCTTACTCTGTGGCACACTCACAGCCACCCCAGTGTCGACCTGCTGGGCTCTGGTGATCCATCCGCCTTAGCCTTCCAAGTAGCCAGAACTACAGGTGCATGCTACCACGCCCAGCTAATTTTTATTTTTATTTTTATTGTAGAGATGAGATCTTGCCAAGTTGCCCCGACTGGTCTCAAACCTGTGGGCTCAGGCAATTCACTCCCCTCGGCCTCCCAGAGTGCTGGGATTACAGGCTGAGCCATGAAGTCCAGCCTGATAACAAATTCCCAGGTGATGATACTGTTGGCCCCAGGATGACACTTTGAGAATTACTTGGATTTATATATCAATAGGAACTAGTGCAGTAAATCTTTCCTTAATCCAAGGAAGTTTACCTGTAGGAGCTGGCAGCGTGATATATCTAGCTACATAACTTACACAGAAAATGGGCACATATATTACTTGTAGTCAAGTCCCTGCATCATGCTGTGCCATGGTAATGATGTCCTTTATAGAATGCATGAAGCTTGGGTCTCAAAGGTAAGAAAGAAGGCAGTTGTGTTGGCTTTCCTGAGTTAAATTTAAGCTTGCAAGAGACCTAGATTTTATGTTTGCCTAACATTTTTAGGCTTTTTCTCTCTCTAGCTAGCAGAGAAAGAAGAGAGAGGGCACTGGCTACCCTTTTCCTGATCAAATGCTAGTGATGGTTGTTGTCCAGCTGCTTGTCTCATAAAAAAAAAAAAAAAGGTTTTTCTGATTAGACCTCCTGGTAAACTGGATTAGATTTTTCTGTAGGTGTATTTCCCCTGCCAGGGAATACATGTTATGATTGCTCTTTCAAACTGTCACTGTTGCTACCCAAGGTCTGACACCGATATGATCTCTTTTTAACTATTGACATAGGAACCTACATTTTAGGCTCTCAGAGGTTGATTTTACTTTTATTTTTTTGAGACAGGTCTTGCTCTGTCATCCAGACAGGGAGTGCAGTGGCACAATTATGGCTCACCACAGCCTCGGTTGGTCTACTGGGAGCAGGCAATCCTTCCGCCTCAGCCTCCAGAATAGCTGGGACTACAGGCATGCACTACCATGCTTGGTTTAAATTTTTTTTTTTTTTAATAGAGATGAGAACTTGCTATGTTGCCTCAGCTGGTCTCAAACTCCTGGGCTCAAGTAATTCTCTTGCCTCAGCCTCCCAAAGTCCTGGGATCACAGGCATGAGCAACCATGCCCAGCCTGATTTTACTTTTGAACTATTTCCATTCAGAGGAAACTGATAGTGTAAGTTTCAAAATATGGTTCCTGGAGGGAAATACAAATTCATAAGCCCCACTCCAGACCCCAAATACTGAATTAGAAATAGTAGTGGTGCTCAAATTGTGTCTGAATAAGCTCTCCAGGTGATTCAAGTTTGAGAACCACTGTTAGGGAATGAATAAGCTAAACACTCCTAGGACAAGAAAGATGGTGAATGTGACACACTTGGACCCCTGTTGGAGTTACACATTAATATTTATAGAAACACTTTAATATTCTAGCTTTCACTTTTGAGGGCAGAAATAAAAAAATGATCCAAACAGAAAAGCTACAAGAAATCCAGGTACAAATGAAACAAAGTACATTAGGTATGTTGGTAATGGTAAAATCAATGAGAAAAATCTTTTTCTGAGAACTCATCTAAAAGTGCTTATTTTGTCCAACGAACTGATGTGCTTCTTTTATACAATGATGACTTTTATGATAATCAATTTTCCCATTTCTTACATGGTTGTTTGAAGTCTGTGAAAATGTTTTACATGTAATTGAATACATTTCCCCTAGGCGATTTAGACTGGGTTTTCTAGTATAATTCCCTACCCAGTTTATAATAGTTACCTTTTATAAAAGTTTTTTTTCTTTTTGAGTTAGAGTCTTACTCTGTCACCCAGACTGGAGTGCAGTGGCATGCTCCCGGCCACCGTAGCCTCAACACCTGCTGGGATCCGGTGATCCTTCTGCCTCAGCCTTCCAACTAGCTGGAACTAGGTGCGTGCTACCACACCGCGCTAATTTTTTTGATTTATTGTAAAGATGAGGTCTCACCAAGTTGCCCAGGTGGGTCTTGAACCCGCGCGCTCAGGCAATTCACTCACTTTGGCCTCCCAAAGCATGGGATTACAGGCTGAGCCACCAAGCCCGGCCTAGTTTTTTTTTTTAAAGTTATATAGTATTTGTGGCTTTTATTAGAGTTAAAAATTCTTCCTTGGAAAAGGACATACATACGTGTTTTGAGGGAGCAGGTCTATCAAGAGCAAGTATAGCACACAATACGCAATCAGTGAATATCTAAACAAACTCCCTAACCTTGCTCTCCTGTTGCCGCTCTGACCTGTTCTACTCCTCTCCAGGTGTCCTTGCCACTCTAGTCACATCAACCTTACTGTTTCTCATACATCCAAGAACGCCTGTATCCCAAGGTCTTTGCTTTTGTTGTTCCCTCAGTCTAGAGATGCTGGCTTCTGTGCATAGCTTTTGCCCAACCTTTTTTGAAGTCTTGCCTCAAATGTTACCTTCTCATCTCAGTGAGGCTCCTCCGACTAGTTCTTCCCCTCACTCCTGAAATATCTTTTTCTGCTCTTTTTCTGTAGTTATTTATTACCTTGTAAAATAAAGTGTAATTGTATATTTTCAATCTTTCTGCTATTTGAATGTAGCCTCCACAAGGCAGGGATTTTTTCTTTTGGACGTATACCAACCACACAGGGTAGTGTTTAGCATTTAAGTGCTAACAAAACTTGCTGAATGCATACTTTATGCAAGAATCAGAATGTTTATATTTTATAGCTTTTTAAAACGTTCTTATAAATTTAGATGCCAGTCAAGAATTTTTCTTCCACAGAACTTATCACAATTATTTACTCTTTCCTCTTTAAAACATTCAGTAAGTATCTACTATGTGCCAGCACTGTGCTAATTGCTGAGAAAAAAGAGAAATAAGATCCTGATCTTTCCAGGAGCTCACACTAAAAGATACATTTTTTTTTTTTGAAAACCAGAAACACAAGGTATGTGTAGGCCTTGGTCCACAGAAGATACTAAAATTTTGCTCTCTTCCCCTCTGATTTTCCTGTTACTGGTCTCAGTAAAGCAAATGCTAGCCACCAGAGGTTCAGTACATCATGAAGTAAGAATGAGATGGACAGGACTTACATTTCAGACAAAAGAACAGATTTACAGACTATGCAGAAGATCATCATGTAACAAAGTTAGTCTGACCTGAAGACTGACAAATGGTCCAGATGACCCTAGGATTATTTTGAGCATAGTGAACTTTAAAAGCATCCAAAATTAGTGATAATCCTGCCATTCTAACAATTGTAAATCATAATTAAAAGAAAAAATATAGTAGCAAGTATTAAGTATCAATTAAAACATTTACTAGTCCACACCACCTGCTTCTCCAAGAAAAATACATTTTGAATGTGACACCTACAAATGCCCTGTCACTTTTTGCTACTTCCCCTGGCTGATAATAGCAACTGGGGTCACAGATAGACTTACATGAGTAGCAGCAGGTCAGTGTCCCTGGAGTCCTTAGGACAGATGTGGCAGAATGGTTTCATAAGTGTACTTTCTCCTTCTTTCTAATGGTACAAGGCAGTCTTCTGAAATCCACCTCTTATGCTTTTCTCTTACTGGTCTCAGAATAACAAATTACATGCTTATGGTAACAGTAAATTATTCCATAATTTTTATTTAACATAGTCTAAAAAGAAACAATATTATTTTTTAAAAAATACAAGATGCTTTGGAAATACGTTGACACTTATCAAATGAAGCTGGGATTTATATCTAGATGTGACTGAATGCAAAGACCCATCGTGTCAAAGGTTTGCAAATCAGGTAGGAGTTTCATGAATCTCATAAAAAATTTTTTCAAATTTTGTTTGCTACAATGCTTTAATTTTTAGAAATTGTAAAAATAGTATTTAAATATAGGTGAAAATTATAAAATATTGAAGAACACTAACATACCAAGTTGTTCTGAGGTTATATGATTTTTGTGTGGATACTCTCCTGCCCTGTACTTGTATGTTATCCATTATTGAGGAAAAGTAGTAGCACAGCTTCAGGTTAGCATTCTCATTCACATAAAGTAGTATGCTGCTAGTGCGTGTACACTACATGTATTGTAAAAGTGCAGGTTAGGTGAATCTGCTCAACAATGTTCTGGTCTCAACCTAAGAATTGTGTAGTTGCAAGTGAGGGAGTCAGACTGCTGTCATAATACTATCTTACAGAGGCCTACATTTTTTTTTTTTTTTAAACAAGAGAGTTCCTATGAGTTTATATAAATACAAATCTTCCATTTTATAGGTGTTCTACACATATTTCCATTGGGAGAGAAAAATCTACTGCTAAAACCACAGCAGTCAATGTTGCCTATCTTACTAAGGAATACAAAAAGGTTCTTGGGAATTAAAGCTCTGATTACCAATTTTTTAAAAATCTATTTTTTGAAGAATGTGAAAGGAACTTCTTACTTCATGCAAGTACATGAAATCTTTTACAAACTTATGATGGACTGACTACTGGCCATAATCAGAATGTGTGCTAGGTAATCAACTAGCTGCATAAGCATTAGAGTATTTCTCAATATAAACAAAACAAAACCATTATAGGGCAAAGGGTATTTAGTAATGAGAAGTCCTAAGAAGAGAAGGAAACATTTAGCAAGTGTGGGGGATGAGGATGTGAGATTAGAGGAAGTAGAGAAAACAAAAAGCAAAAACAACAAAATCCATCCTCAAAGATAATCAAGTATTTTAAGCCTAAGCATATAGATTCATAATAAACTTATGCAATGTCATGCAAATAAACTATCCAACTAACCAGCATATGAGAGAAGCCCTGAATTTGGAGTTGGAAAAAAACAATGACAACCACCACCAAGTTTCAGTAAGAGCTCTGTGTCTTACCAGGCTTTGGATGCTAAGCCAATTAATAATCTGTAAACCTCAGTCTTCTCACTTGTAAAATAGAGATATACTCTATTTAACTAGCCTGTTATAGGGACCAAATGAAATCAACACTTGTATACCTAACCCTGAATTGTACCCCACATCTTTAAAAAAAAAAAAAATTTTTTTAAAAAAGGACCAAATGAGATATGCCATTGAAACAGATTTGTATCAAAACAGACCTGCAAGAAAAAAGAAGCATGAGGAATGGCGAAGAAGGTAAATCTCTTGTCTACTTTTCTACTACCACTCTATTCTCCCAGATCTACAGGCACCAAGTACATGCCCTACCAGCTACGTTTCAGTGAGGATAGATCTACTAATACTGTCCATTTCTTCAAACTGTTCCTTTTCTTTTCCTTTGGCTTTTTAAAAATGAAAATGTAGTTGATTTCTGAGACTGAGAAATGTACTGGAATTGAAGTAGTGACATGCTGAAATTGGCTCAAATTAGAAGCCAATAAATTTTAGAAAATTTAATAAAATTTCAACATTACAATAATAAGGTAGAATTATTTATGGTACCTTATTACAGAAATAAAATCTTGCATTTCTGACTCCTATATTTTTAATTTAGTACTTTGTAATGTGGTCCTTTTGTAGGCATGGAACAGCAGTATGATATACTCTCTACGTCACATACCTAAGAGAAAAGCATTCTGTTGTTTATATGGCAATTAACTCCAGAGAACCTTTCCAAAATGCAAGTCAGAAACAGATTTAAGTATTGAGAGATACATAATATTAAAATAAACTAATATATTTTATTCTAAACCCATCCTTTTGGACAGCAGTCCTATTACATTATCTCCGGTGAACATGCATACTCAGACACAGAGGCCATGCACATACAGTGTAAAACATGGAACATCAAAGAAAAGACTGAGTATCAGCCAGCTTTCATCTTTGCAACCAAAGGTTATCATTAGCAAGATAGGGTTAATGTATAGTTAATTGTTAATGGAGTTTGCTTTGTATTCTGCTTATAATGACAAAGCGAAGGACAATCTACAAAGCTATTATGTACGGGAAAGACATGGTCCTAGTCTGGAGAGTATTTGGCTCTCTGGCTATTTTCCTCTTGCCACAAACTCAGTGAGTCTTGGCATTGGGAGTTATGACCACTTCAGATAAATCAGAAAGGAGTTAAGTGTTAATAAACTTTTAAGCAAAAGAACAGTTAGCCAAACAGATTAGCAAAATCTACTTTATTTTTTAGTATGAATACTCTCCAAGATGGTTCTCTAGTTGCTTTTCATTTGCCTTTCAAGTATTTGCATGTGAACTGCTTTTTGTAAAATGGAGGACAAAATGTAATACCTATCATTTTGTGAGCACAAATAGGTGAAGTATTGAAAATAGAATTTAATTCTGGCTGTATCAATTTAAATACAGCCTTACTACAAGTCCTTGATCAAGTTCCAAAATCAAAAGTGGCTGTTAACTATAGATGTGTTAGCAGGTGATCCTTGGACACATCTAATTTAAAGAATACCCTAATATTAAGTTTTACATTTCAATGAAATACTATCGTCGTATGTGCTACTGAGCCTATGTTTGCAGCTAAGAAAAAGCACAGGTATACTTTTAGAAAATCATAAAGTGTTTAAGAAAATGAAATCTTGTGCTGCAAAGTAACTATCTCAAAACTCATTGTTATCGTTATTTTTTTACCCACTTCATATCGTAAAAAAACTAGTTCTCAGATTCTGCATACAGACAGCTTTATGTAAAATATATAAACATTTGTCCAAATTGGTACACAGATTGCATAAATATGGCAATTAAGATTGCATTTACAGATGTGCATGTACAATGCTATGCAAATTATCACAATATTACAATTTCAAAAATTATTCAAATTGGTATCCAAGTAAAGCAATTAGTGAAAAAATACTCATGCAGAATTTAAATATCTCAGAACAAAATTTAAAATGTCTTCATTAAAAGTTCACACATTTAAAATAGTTTTATTCATTTTATTTGTATATGTCAAAATACATTTTTATTTCCAAAATAGTGGGTTTTGCAACTAGTTTCATGCAGAAACAAGGTCTGCTCAATACTACCAATAAAATCAATATAGCACAGTAGCTGTTCAGTTTTAGATACAAAGAATAAATAACCTAAATACAAAACACTAAAATATTAGAAACATGTATTTAATCATTCTTCACAGGCATCCAAACTTCACAAATATAAACCACAGCATGCCTAACTGTTGTGCAACCAGATCATGTTGCAGTCACTCAAACTGATCAGATATCTGTATATTTTACCTCCACATAAGACCATGGAAATTCTCAGTATTCAGACCCACCATTCATACAGTTCAAATATAACCAAAAATAAAATTCCCACAACTATCCTTGTACCTTTAAAATCAAGAATCCTGAGCTTGGTAGTAAGAGCATAACCTTAGATCTTCATAAAACCAATCGAGAGAGAGGACTTAAAATCCTGCTTACCAAAACACCCTTCCCCAATCCCAAAATAATCTAAAATAGGCAGTAGAACACAATGACCTTTTAAAATGTAGGGGTACAAATTCACATTTAATATAGTATACAATACAATCAATAATACAATCAGCTACTTATAAGCTTTACAATGTACAATTTATTCAAATGGCTGAACTGTTCAGTGGTTAAGGAGACAGTTATGTGCCAGAAAGATGTAATATTTTTTTGCATGGTTTAATGAAAATATAAAAGCTATTTGTCCAAATAAAAGCCATCTTCACTATGTACTGGGTTTTGCTTTTTTTTCCTTAAAAAAAAAAGGCCACTGAAATGTATAAAATGGTCTGAACATGATGGTGGTATTAAAGTCGATGCCTCTTCACATGGCAATAACAGTGCATTTAACATTAACTCACGGGTTAAGTCTGCAAATGATTTTATAGCATTACTTTGGCTAGCACAACAGTTTTAGACAGCACTCAGATAAATACAGGTATGTGAAATGTGAAGCAATTATCTTATGAAACTTTAATTATGGTTGGATACTATTGAAAGGAAACTGAAAATAAAAGTAAAAGCACTTTACAGTAGAAAACTTTTGTAAAGATAGGGCTCCATATAATGTGTAACTTTTAAAGTCTTTATATCACATTGTTAGCGCATTTTGTATTTAACACTATCATGGAGTAGCCTACTTTGTATTAAAAGACATTTGAAATAAGGAAATAGTCAAGCATGCCATGTGGTTTAAAAATCAAAACAATACAATTATTTGTATATACAGCATCACTCAGTACCTGCTAAAATGAACGTGAAGATTACAGACTCTAACATTTTATACTACAATAATAAAAAACAAAAACAAAAAAGTGACCAATGAAGGCAGAAAATAGGACTCAAAAGATCTAATCTCAAATGACTTTAAAGCATTCATATAAGAAATAAATGCATATTGCACAAACAGTGAAAGCAAATGTTCCACCAAGCAATTCAGTTCCAGGTGGGAGACAACACAGCATTAGCCTAATACATGACAATAATCGCAGAAGAGCAAGTGTTCTTTTCTGTAAATGAAAAAGCTGTGAAAACATAGAAGACTCTGCCACATGAAGAGTTAAAACGATAAATACAAACTCAAACTTAGATGTAAAGCCAAACAAATTAAATACCAAAAAAACTGGAAACTGTGGCACATCAAAAAATGCTGAATAACTGTCTTCTGTGAGAGCTCAAAGTTTTTGTTGACACAAAAGTATTTATGTACAACTAAGGCTTACTGGTTAAATATCTGAGGCATATCTGGCCTTGAACACTTTCCTTATATGCTGGAGCTGTAAACAAGTTTTCTCAGTCATTTAAAAAAAAACAAAAACACATCTTCTCAGCAGCTGCATTAACATGAAACAATGGTCTTGATTAAAAAAAACCAAAAACAAAAAAAAAAAAACAAAAACAAAAATCCCAGAAAATTAAAATAAAACAAAAATTCTGGATAATAGGGCATTTGGCAGGATATCCGAAAATGACAGTCTCCAAGGATTCTTCCCAGGCTTCCAGTGACTGCCAATTATGGTCCACTGGGTTACTAATATGTGCAATTCCATTACTTGCTGCTTTTTTTTTTTCACTTGGAAAGTTTGCTTATAACTCTGATCAAGGCCCCATTTTCATCCTTTAGCCTCTGGTTGTCTGCTTTTAGGTCTGGTAACATCTATGAGGAGAAAAACAGAAGAATACATTTTACTTCAATAAAAAGATAAAACATTATTATTAATAAATGTTATATTTTCACCACAAAACACATGACCAAGCTTTGTCAGTTATATATAGTTCTACTGACTAAAACATGTATCAGGAAGAAGGAAAAAAAACCCCGCCACCCTGATTTGTGAAGCTATTCGTTTAAAAGATGATGAAATGAAAGGTTTATTCTCTCAAAGTTATTCATTGAAATTTACCCAATCACTTGATTTTGTGACTCACAATCACAGCAGATTAGAACAGCCAAGAAAATGAAGCCTGTTTTTGTTAGGACAGGCTCTTAAAAGGAGTTCCTGTCAGCTCCTAAACCAAAGTCTTTTGTTTTACTATATGTCAGACCTAAAACCGTGATACTTACTATTATTCCAGAAGAAGACCAAACTGTCTAGGAAAACTTTGAAGGAGTTAGATTTGTTCAAAATTGTTCCATAAGAAAACCAAGTTATCTAGGAAAACTGTAATGAAGTTATACTTGTACTAAATTATTAAAATTACCTAAAAGGATCACCTATAGTACCTAAATTTTAGTGCCAAATAACAATGCGTGGTCCAAGACAGATGCTTATTAAATGGCAACAAAGCAATTCTTACTATTATTGCTAATAGAATAGTATAAAATAATTTTTATGCTAATTAGTAAATCTATTTATGATCCAAGCAAAACAAACAGACAAACAAACAAAAAACCAGTTTTGAAGCAAATAGAGAAACACACCCTCTTATCTTCAAAACAATGCAACTCAATTTTCTGTTGTTTTATAGACAAATTGATGGTGGGGGTGAAAATATTACAAATTAACTGAATTTTCTACTAAAAACGATAAAAATTTTATGTGTTCTGCCAGGTTCACTAGAAAATGGAACAGATTCTATTTTGGTTCTTACACCATACTTTCCAAAACATTCAGTCTTCAGTTTTCAAAATGTAGTAGCTAGATTACCTAATTAGATAAAAGTAAAACTCTCACTTGCAAAACCACCTTAAGCAAAATCTTAAGGGAGAGTTGAATTTTATGTGGTACCAATCAATTCTTATCCGTGTTCAGAATGTTTAGATATAAAATGTAGTAATCTGAAGTTTACAAATTTGAATATCTGTAATAGAGAACTGAATCAATGAAAACTAAGATTATTTTGAAAAACAGATAATGCATGCTTACTCTTCAGCTTCAAAATAGCATATAAAATATGTTACATTATGTTCCATTTTATATCTAATAAAGAACAGTAAATAATAGCCATATTTTAAGCCCTAAAATATTTGTAGAGCCACAGATGTGTACAAACTCTACAAAAGTGCAGATAAGTCTTTAATTTAAATTACTACATCATTTCCTAATTTTATTGTAGTTCATCAGTTGCAATATGTAATTAGTGACAATTTCTAACATTCTAAGAAGCCATGCATAATTAAACAGTTATATAAGCTCTAGGCACAACAGCATTAATTTGTAAATGTGAGCTCTTAATAGTAAATACAAAAACACGCTTACTAATACAAAAACACCTGCCTGGCTCTACCAAGAAGAAATGATGAAACTAAAAATTATAGGTTCATAGACTGCAGTTGCCTACAGAACCCTGAGCGCTTGGCTACCACTCTTGTCAAGGCCCTATTCTCAGTCAGCAGCCGCTCATTTAACTCTCTCAGAGTTTGAATTTGCTTTATTTGGTGCAGGTTCTGCAGGAATCAGAAATAGAATAAAAAGTAAGAAAATGGAAAAGAGTATAATATGAATACAGAGAATTATAGGTAAGAGATTTTTAAAAATCAAGTCTTAAAATAATATTCCAAGAGATTCAGAAAGGTAAACAATGTACTCCTAAAATTCTATTTCAAACAAAATACATAAGCAAACAAAATTCAAAAGATTTGTCTCCAATCTTCAATACTACTCAATAATAATGGTCAATAAATTAAACAGTTTAATAATAAAACATTTAAACCTTGAACTTCTAATTCTATGGGCATACTTTTCTATGCATTAATGTATTAATTTATAATGTGATAAAGATATTTTATACAAGACAATGTGATAAAGGTAATCAATTAACTATGCTATTTTCCTGTAAAGACATTCAAAACAAATCATTGCTCCCATAGGTAATGCAGAGTTTGATAAAATGCAGCCCTTCCTTTTACTCCTCTGATGTTCTTTATTTTCAAAGGAGAACATTTTATCATACTATTACACCATTTACTGTCCAAGAGACACAGGAGTATATAGAAATATGAAGAATAAGCAATAAAGCCCACACCTTATAGTTCTTAATATCTATTTTTTTCTACACCTAAATATCAAAAGTACTACTATATAAATTGATTACCAAAATGATTTTTTTTCATTTGCTTGTTTTTTGAGTTGAGGTCTCACTCTGTCGCCCAGACTGGAGTGCAGTGGCAGGATCATGGCTCACTGCAGCCTCGACCTCCTGGGCTCAGGTGAACCTTCTGCCTCAGTCTCCTGAGTAGCTGGTATTACAGGCCCCTGCCATTACACCTGGCTAATTTTTTTGATTTTCTGTAGAGACAAGGTCTTGCTATATTGCCCAGGCTGGTCTGGAACTCCTGGGATCAAGCAATCCTCTTGCCTTGGCCTCCCAAAATGCTGGGATTACAGGCGTGTGCTACTGCGCCTGGCCTTGATTTGAGTTTTAAATCCTCTTCTAGCTCACTAAAACCTGAGCTAGGAAGGAAAAAAAAGCACCATTTATAGACAATTCACAGATTGGGTAATCAATGTAGAGAAAAATTAATGTAAATAATATCTGTAATTATAATTTAAACTTTAAAATTCATAAACAGCACTATCTTAGTAACATGGTTTACTTACTTTGAGTTCTTCTTCCATTTCAGATATTCTTCTTTCTAGAGCTCTTCGTTCCTAGATCAATTCAAGGTACCATATTAATTATAAAATTATTCTATTCATAAGTTATCTTCTATACTGTGAAACAGTGATACTGTAGAATAAGAGATCAACTCAGGAGCAGTGGAGAAAAGATGTGATGCCAGTGATGTGTCAAGAGCTTTCCAAAATTCCAGACAAATAAATAGATCTTTATTTTTGTTACTCTTTATAAGTGCTTTCTTTAAAGCTTTGACTTTCTGGTAAGTTGTTACATAACGTATTCCAACTTTTTTTTTTTTTTTAGTTCACGTAAAACTTAGAGACAGAGTAAACCAATACTCAAATCAAGACTGAGGATTGTATGGAAAAGAAACAAAACTCACACAAAGATGCAATTATACTATAGTGATAGAAGCAGAAAAGCAAGAAGCAAACATGCCTAAAATATGTGTACTTTACAACTTCAAAACGATCTGAGAGAAGCTCATTATGATCTGAGAGAAGCTCATTTCCTCCACCCACACTGCTTACGTGCCATTATGTATCCAATCAACTTCATAGCTTTGTATTTGGTTGATACTGTGTATAGCATTAATGCAGTGAATCTAACGGAGAAGCAACTGCGGCATTTGTTTTAAACTTGTTTCAAAGAGTGACAGGCAAAGCCAACATACAACACATTATTGCAGTGGACCGTTTTATTCTCCCTTAAATGGTAAGCATTCTAGGGTGTTATGCAAAAAGCAAGCAGCAGTAATTGATGAACTGTAAAACTGGTTAGGTCATACCGCCCAGAAGATACTGACTCTTGCCGGTCACCTTTCAGATACAAACCATTTAAATTTAGTTTAATCACACTGAAACTGTTTCTAAGACATTCTTTTCTGATTAATAATTCATGTTGATATTTAGTAAAGCAGTACATTTACTGTAAATGTTAATGTGTTTAGGATATGTGATTTAAAAAAATAGACTGATTCCTATTCATAGTCATAAATATCAAGTTATTCTATTGGCATGCTTATTAAACATTACACAGACAAAAATGTTATTTTGTATATACAGGCGTTTCTCTTTATTGATGATATAACCGTAACAAATTCATATAAACCATTGCATTTCTCAAAATTCTAGCACATATAGTGTCACATCTGTCATACAGAGTATTTCTTCTGATTGAAGTAATCTCCCTATGAGCCTCAATTATTAGGTGTCTTCAAGTATTTAACTTAGCAAGACAAGAACACTCAATCCAACTGCCTGCTCCAATAGGCGCAATGAAATGGACAGCTGTAAAGTTGCAGGTAATTTATTACGTTTGGCAAATAAATGTATTAACATTAAAAAATATGGTTAAGAGAAAATGTATGTGAAGTGTTTAGTTTAGTAGTGCTTAGTTTAGAAAACTCTAAATAAATATTAGCCATTATTATTGATACTATGATTATCAATATCTACTAAATTGAGAGTGGATTAGCTACTTTGTCATTTATTGACATTTGACAAACAAGAAAAAAGGTCGGGTGAGAATGTCAGAATATGCACATGTGCACATGTGTATACCATGTGTTAGGAAAAAAATCTGTTATCTCTGCATGATGTATTGTGTATGATTTTACATTTTCTTCTTTTGCAATAAATATATAATACTTTCATAAGAAAAACAGTCTTCAAAATTGTTACTGTCTCAAAAATAAATATTTTAATTAAGTACAGTACTATCAATGTTTCATCCCAATCATTAGTATGAATAATAAAGAACTGTTTTTATTATTTTTGCATATCCTGGAGATAAAAGTCAATAAGATATGTAAGACAATATAATAATCAACATTAAATTTCATAAAATAATAAGCAATTCCATATTTTTAGCAATTATTAGTTACATCAGCTTTTTTAATGGTTCAGAACACTAATTTAAAAAAATTGCTGAAATCATAATGAAATGGTAGCTACTGCAAGTTACAATTTAGTCAGTGACAAAGGTATTAAGATATATATTTGCATGTTTTTTTTTAATCATTTCTCTTTTTTGGTGAAAAAGGCAAATTGGTTATATTTAAAATGAAATAGAAAAGATGTTTTTGGCTGGGCTCAGTGGCTCAGCCTATAATCCCAGCACTTTGGGAGGCCGAGGCGAGTGGACTGCCTGAGCCAGTGGGTTCGAGACCAGCCCAGGCAACTTGGCAAGACCTTGTCTCTAAAATAAATAAAAAATTAGATGGGCATGGTAGTGCACGCCTGTAATTCTGGCTACTTGGAAGGCTGAGGCGGAAGGATCGCCTGAGCCCAGCAGGTTGTCACTGGGGTGGCAGTGAGTGTGCCACTGCACTCCAGCCTGGGTGACTGAGTAAGACTCCAACTCAATAAAAAAAAGATATTTTCTATGTCAATAGTTCCTAATCACTGACTCTTTGACGTAAAGATCATAGCTACCAGCATGTAATTTCTTCTTTGGCTAAAACCCCACATGCAGCCACTGCCCAGATGCATTATAGATACTCTTTGAGCACTTCTCCTTTAATTTAGGATCATACATTCTCAACTGCTCAGACTAAACTTGTGGTTAGTCCTGTGGCTACTTCCAACTCCTTGAACAATAGTAACTGGAGAAAAATACAAGTGACTATGTCCTAGTTGACAAAAAACTGCAGGAAGACAAAATAACATAAGGATTTTCTTGTAATCAATTTTTAAAAAATTTAAACTATCCTTTACTTGGAAGGTTGAGGTGGAAGGATCGCCTGAGACCAGCAGGTCAAGGCTGTGGTGGCCGTGACCATGCCACTGCACTCCAGCCTGGGCGACAGAGTGAGACTCTAACTCAAAAAATTAAAAATATCAAAAAATAAAACATCCTACTTAAGCTTAAAAAAAAATTTTTTTTTTTTGAGTCAGGGTCTCACTCTGCAGCCTAGGCTGGAGTACAATGGTAAGATTACAGCTCACTGCAGCTTCGACCTGCTGGGCTCAAGTGATCCTTCTGGCTCAGCTTCCCGAGTATCTGGGACCACAGGCACATGCCACCATGTCTGTCAAATTTTTTAATTTTTTGTAGAGACAAGGTCTTACTACGTTGCCTAACCTGGTCTAGAACGTATAGGCCCAAGCGATCCTTTTATCTCGGCTTCCCAAAAGTGCTGAGATTACAGGCATGAGCCACCACACCTGGCCAAATATTTAAACTCAAAATTAAAATATTATTAACTTTAATGTTTTAGGTATATAACCAATCAAAGAGAGATAAATGGCATTTCAAAATATCAAATTTACTATCATAATATGTATAGTGCAGTTCAGAATAAAGTCAAGATAATTCTTTTAATTCATTAAAATAATTTGGTAAGTTAAATCTTTTTTTTTTTTTTTTTTGAGTTGGAGTCTCACTCTGTCACCCAGACTGGAGTGCAGTGTCCGCTCCTGGCCACTGCAGCCTCAACCTGCTGGGCTCCGGCAATCCTTCCGCCTCAGCCTTCCAAGTAGCTGGAACTACAGGCGCACGCTACCACGCCTGGCTAATTTTTTTTTATCTATTGTAGAGATGAGGTCTCGCCAAGTTGCCCAGGCAGGTCTCGAACCCATGGGCTCAGGCAATCCACTCACCTCAGCCTCCCAAAGCGTGGGATTAAAGGCTGAGCCACTGAGCCCGGCTGTAAGTTAAATCTTTTTTTTTGTTTGTTTGTTTTTTTTTTTTTGAGTTGGCGTCTCACTCCGTTGCCCAGACTGGAGTGCAGTGGCTGCTCCCGGCCACCGCAGCCTCGACCTGCTGGGCTCCGGCGATCCTTCCGCCTCAGCCTTCCGAGTAGCTGGAACTACAGGCGTGCGCTACTGCACCCGGCTGACTTTTTATTTATTGTAGAGATGACGTCTCACCAAGTTGCCCAGGCGGGTCTCGAACCCGCGGGCTCAGGCAATCCACTCACCTCAGCCTCCCAAGGCGCGGGATTACAGGCTGAGCCACCGAGCCCTGCTAAGTTAAATCTTAATTAACAAGGTCATTTCATATCTAGAAAGCCCCCATTGAACTTTATAAAGAAGCTAAGCTATTAAATGTATTAATTAAATTAATATTAATTTAAACTAATTAAAACTATCATCCATTAAAAAAAAGATCTACCATTGCTTACATTTAAAATATTACTTATTCAATAAGATGGACACTTACCCTTTTTTCCATTTCCAACAGTGACCTATCAGCAAATCTTTCTTGTCTCTGCAACAATGTAAGAAATGATAAAAGAGATGTAAGATGAATAAAGAAAGGGGGAATTGTAGTAACTCTCTTTTAATGGATGTTCAAGGAAATCATGATACTCAGATGAAACAAAACACAGGTGTGAGTAAAGAGAAGCTGAAACAGAATTTGTATTGAAATAATAAAGAGTAAAAGGAATATTTAGAAATAGAATAGTCTCTACAGCTCTCATTTATGGAATCACTTTTCCCAGGAATTTTCATAGCTTAGTTGGGGGTGAGGGTGAGTGAGTACTGTGAAACAGAAAACATCCTAGTTTTCCCTCGGCTGCCTGAGTTCTTTCTTCCTTTGCCACACCACCAAGAGTGGCTAACCTCAATGGTCAGATTCTAGGACTTTGATCGAAATGTGTTTATTACCCGGTTGAGTGACTTTGAATTCATGGGAAAAAACCAGTAAAAACAGCCTTTTTATCCTCTTAGTTTTGGCTCACCCTCTAGAGTTTTCTTTTATTATCATCCACGCTCTAGAATTGGTAAAAAAGTTCATATCCACTTTCATTTGTAAGAATTTACAGCTTTCAGAAAATTCTCCACCTCTTGTGCTATGTAACCAGCTCAAAGTTGATAAAATTCTGAGATCTGAGTTTGGCTGTAGGGGCTGAAAGATCGTTTGGAATTTAATTCACATGTTGCACTCTACTAGAGAGGTCTGCATCTGGATACAGAGCACAGGCCCAGTTATTTACACTGACCTTTGCATAAACATCTCCCTTGGGATTTCTGGTCAATTTGTTTAAAATGAATTCATCAAATGCTTCAGTCCTCAAAAGACAACTGCTGAATAACCAATTTTACCAATCTACCAAAACTAGTTTCTGACAACTTTAACAAGAATGTTTTGTGGCTTCTAACCATAAAATATTTAACTTAAAAAATGTATTTCATCATCAATTAAGCTTAATTTCATTGTTCAGTGTGATAATGAAAAAAGCATTTCTTCATATAATTTTTTCTTTTGCTAATCCTTTCAGCATTCATGTCATTTGTATCCTTTTTTCATAATTTTTTTTAGATGTCTATGGTACGTAAGATTTAAAGGACTGATGGCCAGGTATTTTTATTTTTCCTCTGTTATTTTAAGTGGCTTTATGCTTTTATGTTTAATTACTCTTTCTGGAAAAATAAAGATCAATATTCCAATTACTTATGAGAAGTTCAATTCAGAATTTCAGCTATGAATGGGACTAATTCTGATTTATTTTCGATGGTTTTAAATTTAAGTACTTAATTACTAGAAATATAAAACAGGCTTGATATACCACTAGAGGATCGACAAATGAATCATATCAACTCTTAAAAGATTGAGACATTTTTAAACAACATTAAGAAGTATCTGAAAAAAACCAGAATAGAGCAAAGTCATCACATATACATTAACAAAACTTTAAGTGGAAAAATAGCATTTTATTGGGAATTTTTTCATATAGAAGCATTTCAGCAGTTTTATAATTTGTTTACAAATTTCCTAAGTTAAAAAATCAGCCGGGCTCGGTGGCTCAGCCTGTAATCCCGCATTTTGGGAGGCTGAGGTGAGTGAATTGCCTGAGCCCGCGGGTTCGAGACCCACCTGGGCAACTTGGCAAGACCTCATCTCTACAATAAATCAAAAAAATCTGCCGGGCACGGTAGCGCACACCTGTAGTTCCAGCTACTTGGAAGGCTGAGGCAGAAGGATCGCCAGAGCCCAGCAGGTCGAGGCTGCGGTGGCCAGGAGCGTGCCATTGCACTCCAGTCTGGGCGATGGAGTGAGACTCCAACTCAAAAAAAACAATAACAACAACAAAAAAAACCACATTAATTTAGATAATATTTTTATTTAGTAATAAGTGTTTTTTGTTAAACATTCTGGTTACAGCTGTGAAAAATCACAAATAGTAAATTTGGTGAACTGGTCATTTGGCAAAACAGTACTCAGTAAATTGGTTTCCGATAAACTGGCCTATTTCCCACTCTTGGAGACTACATAGGAAGGAAGGTGTCTCGGCCAAGCAGGATTCAAGGATTCCAGGGTCTCTGGATACTATCAAATGAACCTACACTAAGATGAATTCTTACCTGAATGACAGATCCCTTGGAAAAATTCCATGCAACTATCAAAACTGTCACTGTTATGAATATTCATGAACAGCTATGGAAGCAATCAATGCTAAAAATAAAATCAGGTGAAAAAATTCACAGGAGACTTAAATACTCTGGATAAATGCCCTAAAGTCGAACAAAAAAAAATTTACTTTAGTGTTTATCAGTCTTACTTTTATGAATTATCCTTCTCATTATTAATTCAGTATACTGGACATGATACTCAGAGTATCTGAAAAGAAAGAAGCTGTTTTACTTTTTAATCCAATGACTTGCTTCTCTTGCCTTAGGAGAAGGATCAGAAATTGGTACCTGACCCATAGGCAGCTCTCCACAGGTTGTCCAGTGACCTATGAAATGGTCACTAACAAGACTATGAACACTAACAGGCTGTTCCATACTGGATAGTAATTGGCTAATTCTATCAACTCCCCTCTACCGCAGAGTTTGACTGAAAAATATATAGAAAGAATCAGATGACAATAAGGTAGGCAGTAAAGCAGAGAAACATGGAGAAGGCAGTAAATAGTGGAGGCACAGATTAGCTGAGTCACCGTAATGACAGAACGCTACAGTTGGGTGCAGTGGACATCCTGACTTAGAAAACACAATCAAATCCCTAGAGCTGAATGCTCAGATAACTCATTATAATATTTTTTAAGTATGGAGACTCACTAAACTACTAATGCAGACTAAAGAACGCTGATGTTCCAGTTTACCATGAAGCCTAAGTGTAAGTCAGTAGTTTTAACTGTATTACATTCAAGTTTTTATGACACCTCACTATGAAACATGCTCTTGTGCTGCCTTACTTTTCTGTGTATCTTTACCCAAACCCCCATCAATGGAAGGAATCTGAAGAGCCTTCACAACTTTATAAGGCTAGCTAGCCTGACTCCTGTAAGTTTAGCACAGTATCCACTGAGCACAGACAATTGCTTTATAACACAACAGTGGTTTTAAAAAAAGAACCTGGTAAGAAGTATGAGTTCAACATAGATAAAGAATTTTTAAAAATTAAGAAAGAGATGAGTATAAACACTGACCAAAAAAAATATGTAGTCCCATTCATAGAGTTCTATAGGTCATTTTATATCAGTACTTTTAAGCTGAATTCTAAGAGCTGTGCTGCAGAAATGTTTTTACGCTAGAAAATCTCATGTTAAAATGAAACAAGTTTGTTTTCTTAAAAATTAAAGGATTCCTTAGAGCCTTTGACATATAAATAGACCTTGTAAAATCTCTAAGATACAAAATACGTAACATTCCCCAAGTTATTTTGATCAGTTTTGTTTTTGTTTTTTGAAAGGAAGAGGATAAAGAGGAGGAAATGTGCCTATTACTATCTCCCAAAACTAGTGTTTGATGGAAACAGAGCTTGGGAAACAATTCCTAGATCATAAGTACAAGGTTGTGAGTTTTGCTTGGCTCTCTCAATTTTACTGTCTAAAATTGCCTTATCTAGGCTGTTGTATAGAAAGAACTTATATGAAATCATTTTTACTTGAACACACAGAAAAGATTTGAAATATATAAAAATTATTATAAAATTTTCTTATGGCTATAGGATGATTCTGTACAAATATTTTTAATACCTTGCTACATTTGGTATGCTAGAAATAGGCATTAAAATCCTTTATGTACTACAGTATAGGTATTAAAAGGTTTAAAAATATCTTGACTTCTGACTAGAAGACTATACTTCTGTATTTTTTATGTATTATACAAAAATGTAAATAATCAGTAAACTGTATTATTTATTCCTTTGTATTAGTAAATAAGCTATCATCAATAACCAAACTTCTGTTTTAGAATGCTGGAGAAAATTTTCATGCCTTTTTTTTTTTGGATAGAATAAATCACAACCATTACACCTTGAAAGTAACAAAGAAAAAAGGGTACAAACCTGGGTAGCCTTTTCTAATTGCAATTTAAGATCTGTTAGTTCCATATTTGTATCATGTAGCTGTGCCTTCAGCTTTTCATTTTCAGCTAGAATTTGTTCATAAAGCTGTAAAAATTAGAGGTAAAAGAAAAATTAGTTTTCTGTTCTCCCAATATTTTAAAATTCCTCATTGATTACTTTGCAATATTAAAACAGAAAACTTAACGTAGCATATGGACTATAAAGAATATATTAAACATATTTTAATGCCTTGTGTTTGCAAAGTAGGGCTTGTTAGTTATATGCAGGTGTATTTGTCCCATGTTAACTTAAAATTAGTTCCAGCTTAAAATTCAAGACTTTACAGAAAAATCAGACTTTTGAGGTCCTCTTTAAAAAGATTCCAGTCTCTGATAAAGAGGAACGACATATCTGCACAGCAGCTGGAGTTGAGGAGCCACTGTGACCTTTATTTGGAGTCTGGGAGCTTTTCTGTCCATCCTTCTCTCTTGAATGCCCAAAAATGAGATAGAGTTTCAGTTGCAATTATTATTACACTTCTACTACCTACAGTAAAGTCAAAAGGCAAGTGACATTTCAAATCCAGGATAAAATCTGAGGTGTTCTCCTTTTCTAATCATTTTTCCCTCTTAACACTTGAATCTCCTACTTCTTCCCCCTCCCCTCCACCTATATTCTTCCACTATTCTGGTTATAATCTAATACTGGAATTGTTTTCCCTGATCTCCCTCTAATCTATTTTATACATAGAACAAAAATTAACTTTTCAAAATGAAAATCTCAAAATTTTCGTAAGCTAACTATTCTATCACCCTACATAGATTAAAAACCCTTGAATAGCTTCCCAATGTTCTTAGCATATGAAAATGGCCTGTGAAGCACTGTATGACCTGGTCCCAGCCGATGCAACTAAGCTGCTGCCTCACATAAGTATTCCTTCTGCTCTTCTAGCCATACTGAAAATTTAATTAGTACAATGCATTATGTACCCTTCTACCACTGAATCTATGTACTTGCAGTTCACTCTACCTGGGACACTTTTTTCCTCCAATTTTTGCCTATTAACTACAAATCATCCTTCAGTTTTTGATGGAAGTCTCACTTCCTCTGGAAATCAATCCACAGGTTCCATTACTTTCTTTTGTTATATACTTTTATAAAATTGTTTCTCTACTTCGGGGTAATTGTCTCCATTTTTCTATTGTACATTTATGATGTACAACCAATGTACGATTGTATAATGACTGTTTCTCCCACTAACATGAAAAGATGCCCCATAAGAGCAGAATAATACCTCCATCTCCACTTGCCCACAAGTAGACTTTTACTATGTAACACAGTTCAGTGTTTAGTTCTTTACTGAATAAATGATGAATCTTATTCCTAATGTAAAATAACTCCTTCTCTTCCTCCTTTCTACTTCCCTCTCTTGCTGACTTGGCTTATAAGAAAGTATGTCAGCCGGGCTTGGTGAGTGGATTGCCTCAGCCCGCGGGTTCGAGACCCGCCTGGGCAACTTGGCGAGACCTCATCTCTACCATAAATCAAAAACTAGCTGGGCGTGGTAGTGCGCGCCTGTAGTTCCAGCTACTTGGAAGGCTGAGGCAGAAGGATCACCAGAGCCAAGCAGGTCGAGGCTGCGGTGGCTGGGAGCGGCCACTGCACTCCAGTCTGGGTGACAGAGTAAGACTCCAACTCAAAAAAAAAAAGAAAAAGAAAAAAAGTGTGACATTCAAAAGCTGCCAGATTTGTGAAGACATATACAAATACCACAAGTGTTCTCCTTCTCTAATACACTTCATCATGTTTATTCCAAGTTCAAAATAGTATCAAGACAGAATCCCAGATAGTTGAGTTTCTGGGATTTATTTCTTAATCACCTCCATCCTTAATCCTTGATAGCACTTGAGCTATCCCACGTTTTTCAGCTACCTAGGAAAAACTATATTCTTCTAGAAAAAGCCATATCAGAGAATGGCTGAGGCTTGGCTGCTTCCTATCCACAAATAAACAAAGTATATGCATGAGCACGCATACACATCCCATTTACTGAATACCCCTTTCCATCTCAATCACAGTAATGACTTGAGATACTTAAATGTGAATAAAGTTCTGGCTAATTTTCTCTTCCTTTAAAAAACAACAAATAAGGCCAGGCATGGTGGCTCACATCTGTAATCCCAGCACTTTGGAAGGCCGAGAGGGGTGAACTGCTTGAGTTCAGAAATTTAAGACCAGCCTGGGCAACATAACAAGACCTCATCTCTACAGAAAAAAAGAAAATTAACCACACGTGGTGGCATGCACCTATAGTCCGAGCTACTTGGGATGCTGAAGTGGAGGGATCACCTGAGAGCAGGAGGTCGAGCCTACCATGAGTGGTGATCGTGCCACTGAGGCTATGGTGAGCCATGAAAGATCATGCCACCGCACTCCAGCCTAGGCAACAGAGTGAGACCCTGACTCAAACAAAACAAAACAAACATAACAACTATTTATATTCTACTTACCATTACTTGCCAAAAACTGAAAATGAGTTATTTTTAAAATACTGACTTCATTAGGAGTTTTTTGGAATAACATTTTAATATAAATATCTTAACACAGTAGATAGCTTATATTTTATTAAATATAAATAAATAACCCAAGTACCTTTTTAAAGTCAGTTGAGTCGTCCTTTTCTAATCTGCTACTATAAGGTTTTCTTTCTTCTAAGTAACTGTATGATCCAGAGCGACCCAGCAAGGAATCATATCGATCACTAGCTGATGTGGAACTGGTTTCATATCTTCAAAAGATGAGTTTAAGCCAAAATCTTTATTATAGACTTTTACAAATTACATTAACATACATCCTAGTGTATATTAACTCAATAGTCCAGAAAAGTAGGTAACAGTCTCCCTCATTTGTTAATAAATTTTTGTGATACATAATACATGGGAAGTTATTCTTAATACTGCTAACTTCTATTACTTAAAGAAGAGATTAAACATTTCCATATCTAAAAGTCAAAACTGATTTCACATTATGATAAATTATTTCAACAATTTTGAATTATACATTTCCCCCTACATTTTAACATCTCTGAAGTCAAAACATGGCTTTCAGTTGACGGTGTTTAATTGGCAGCATCACCCTTTTAAAAGTATATAATACTCTGAAGTTTTAAAACTAGTAACATCTTGATAATTTGATGACACAGAGTATATCCAAAGTGACAGATAATTGATTTGTCCTAAACAGGAGCATATATCTTAAATGTAAGCTATTGTCTCTGCATTTCAATTCAATAGAATCATTAGAATACAAAAATTTATTCTCAGTCTTACAGGGATTTGGTCAACAATTATGGGCAAGAGAAATGGAATGGAGATTAGAATCAAGAATATAGTGAAGGCTGTCTGAAAAGATAACAATTTTGAACTAGATGACACTCTTTAAAGTTCTCTTTCAGTTAAAGCAGGTGTAAGAGAGAAGATTCTGAGTACTTATCAAATACATTTCTGGCCAAAGATGGGTTTAATCTTGAAGTAACTTAGGAAACTGGAAAACTTAAGAAAAGCTACCACTGTTGTAGGAAAAAAAATCTTCTTTCTTAGTGTCTTATTGTGATTAGTATACTAGAAGTAAAGCCTTTAACAAAGAAAGCTAATAACAGTGACTAGGTCATCTAAATTTTTATGGGTTTTTTTAATTACCCAAGTAATTCCACAAGCTTACGAAGTCCATAAACATAAAGCAACATATTTTTAGCAAAAATAAAAGTGAGGAAATTCAGAAAAAAAAAGTTAAAACATACCTAGAAATGGAATCCGTCTAGAAATAAAGAGAAAAACAAATATAAGCATACTAAATTTTTATGTTTTCATTAAACTATTAACTTAGAATTGGTAAGTAAATTTAATGTTTTCACACTATTTAACTTATCTATTCACTATATATACTCTGACTTTAATATAATTGTTTTTAAAAAGAGGTTCTAGAACAGTCACTGTTTATTTTTACATACACATTATCATATATTTACACGTGGCAATTTATGAATATCTTTTGTGACTTCCTACAAAAACTACCATATATTATTTTTTAATTAGAAAAAAACTGAAGACTAAGAAACATATCCATTATTTATACCCACTGAGGAGCGGGTAACATATTTACATTAAGAAATGTCAAGTTTACTATGTGACATCTCAAAGCTATCATTTAACTCATTTTCTGTATTTTAGGCAATAATATAAGAGGCAAACAAATGAACACCAAAGGTTTTTTATACAAAACACTATACACATATTTTGTTTAAAATCTGCTTTCTGGAAATCTAGCTATACATCTCTTCAAGGTTTAGCAATTAGGAAACAGAAAACTTATTTTTCTCAAGCAAGCTGTATGCTACACTGAAGTTCAGCAACTCTTCTAATCTAAATAGTGAGATGACTAATACACTAAAATAATCTTATTCAGGAACAAAGTAGGGTTTTTTCTTGGAGGTCAAATTTAGCCTTTCCTCTTTCTACTGAAATACCCACTGAATCTATAACTTTCTGTAACTATTCAAAAATTGTTTGTTAAATTCCTGAATTTAAAATATTTGTAGTTTTCCATTCTATTTATCTTTGTACTATAAAATAACTGGGTTACTTTGGAACTGCTTAAAGTCTATTTTTACTAAGTCTATAAAACTGTCTATTTTTACTTAGTCTGTTTTACTAAGGTCTGTATAAATTTCCTCTGCAAAACCAATTTTGCTTTTGCTTTCAACTTTTTTAATTTCTTTGGTTTTACAATTAACAATTAAACAATAACAATTAACAATTAAACAATAAATTTTAATTTGTGAGATGTTCAAATTCAGTAAAATATCCACTTATCAGTGAAAATGTGTACACATCAAATGAAAATATCACATCTCTAATGATAGTCAATATCTGTCTGGGGACAGGGGGGCACACCTCATCAACAAGGGTACCTACACAATGCATATTTGTATACCTAACCCTTAACTGTACCCCACAATTTTAAAATAAAAAATATGTATTAGAAAAAAAAAAGAAAATGTCAGATCTCACCTAACAGTTTGCACTTGCATTC